>UELU01141737.1:0-27963 GCA_900490025.1 Megastigmus dorsalis
GGGGGGGGGGGGGGGGGGGGGGGGAGAGACTCTGGCCTGTGGACATATTTCGAGCCAGCTATACGCGCCGATGACTTTTGCGCAAATTTGCTTGATATTCGGAACGGTTGAGCGGAGTGTCGTCTGACTCGTGAAATGTGGGTCACTGATTTAAAATTTAGAATGAACTATTTTAGTATTCGATGCTCTTTTGCGATGACGAACAATAAAATTGATTTGGTGGGAGTGCCATGTGATAAACCCGCGTCATACAGTACTCGGTACGTATCTACTTGCTTATTTAACACTTCTCTTTATAAAGGCTGATTTTTAATATGGATCACTTATTTATCAGATTTTTAACAACTCCATATTGAACTTTATTAAAAAATTGTCGTTGATTCTCATATTTTAATGTCTACATATCACGTCTAGAACGTCATAAAAACATCCTCCATATTTCACTTTTATAAGCAACGTTTCTTCAATATCAATTAACTTCTTGATCCACCATGTTCTATATGTCAAAATTTTAATGGCAAACTAGTGTTTATTTTAGTTACATTGGCCGGTATAATAAATGAGCCGCGAAGCTTTTTCGCAACGGTTATCCCAGTCGACGAGTAGTCACTCTTCCCTCGCATTTTTCCCCCATTCTTTCTTAAATCGCTCTTTTTGCCATCCATACTTATACGGCGCGCAGCTTTGTTCAGCCAAGTCCTCTCGCTCTCTTGCACGTAGCAGAGCTCGGAACGAAAGAAGGATAAAGTCGAGAGCGCGGTTTCTCGCGGTATTTTATTAACGATGCAGTTTGCTTGCCGCTGCTGCCGCTTCTACTGCCGCTGCTGCTGCTGTGCCTGGGAAAGAGAGCAAAATAGAAGAGACGTCGGAGGATGGAGCTTTTGACTTCATAGCGATTTAGCTTAAAAATTTAAACGAGCTCGAAGGCGGTTTCCCCCCCGCCTGGATCGTGCATTTATTATTGACGTCGGATAGTTGTTTTATAGAGGATGAGTCTTTGCCATTTGGATCCCTGAATAAGTCATGGGTATTTAGATGGCGAACGAAATATTCAGTATGGCCGTCGGCGAGAGGACAATTTTTCATTGTTTTATTTTCCTGAGTACGGATTAACCTAAGCAATCTGTGTTTGTGTATGTATTGTGCGCGAAAACATTAGGTATTGATTTTGTATATAATTCTAAGAGGATTTATGAATGATTGAATTTTCAAGTAAACATCGCGACAAGTTTTTGAATTAGTGGGCAAGTTCGACGAACGAGTTCACAATTCTAAGGCATTTCTTTATTAAAGAAATAGAGGATCAAAGAAAGTTCGAGTCTTAAGCAGTTGGAATTTCGTTTTGTAAGCGCGGAATCGCAACAATTTCAAGATTCATCAGACGCATTGCGAGCCAGAGATTTTCGATTAAAACTTTCTGATTAGAAATCGATCAGTCTTTGAAGTTGTCCTCGCTGAGTACGTGGAAAATAATTCGGGTCGCAATGAAAATCTTGTCGGGTAAATGGAAAATTTCGTTAGTTCGCGCGTGCACTGTGCACTAACTGAATTTGTATTTCGCCTGTGATTTGTGTGTGATCATTAAGACAGAAGCTCTAAATCCAGGTCAAGTCTTTCTTTCTTTCTTACTATTGTCGCAATTTCGCAGCGTCGCGCAGCTTCATTCTGTAAACAATGTCGTCTCATTTCTTCCGAGCTTTTGTCTTAATGTAATTATGTTTCTGTTTTTAATGTTTACTACTATTATTCATTTTAATAATATTCGCATCAGCAGCTCATAGCTTTTGTAAAACTTGGTTTAATATTAAATGTTTAATTATTTCTTGATGTATATGCTAAAAACACCAGTTGTCGAAATACAGAAGGCGAGCCGATCGTAAGTCATAAGTTAAATTAAAACCCCACGCAAAAACGGTTAATATCTCCAATATATTAGAGAAAGCATATACAACATATTGCTAACGTAACGCAAAGCTATCGACGTCATATTGGCAATATTTCGTTTAGAATAGCTCGTTAACAGCTTGACGGTATGCTGGCAATATATTGCATAGGCTATCTGTAATATATTGGTGATACTAACCGTGTTTTATGTATATGTACCTGCAAAAATGATTATAAAAAAGTACAACAAACAAAACTTAACGAGCCTGACGAGGTATAGCCGAAAAAGGCAGATCCCCTCAGTATCCCGATCCACATCGAGTTCGTTCACTCCCAGCGGCCACTTTACTGCTCACGTCACCAAAACTCGTTCGACGTTTCACTTTTTCGAGACGCACTCGAGAACCTGGCACCGTTAAAGGGGTTGGGGGACGACGTGGTTAATCGGTGAATAATGTAGCGGCTCTCGTTGACGATCCACTGGGCATAGAGAACCTGATCTGGCGCGCCCTGCGCCATGCCCTCAGAATATTATCTGAATATTAATCGGCCATACACACAAACGCGCTTCGATAAAGCTGCATATCTCATTATACACCAAGAGATACTTAGACACTATGACAGGGCGCAAAACAAATTTGGGACACATTGGGCAGACAGTGATCTTACTCCTCCTCTTATTTGCGATTAACCGATGCGCACACCGATCGCAATGCAAATGCATTTTATCACGCCTCGTCGAGCTCTACGACTCAAATCAGCTCTTTCTATCGAATATAATTTCGTTTAATGAAAAATCCATTAATCCGGCTAATGCAGTTGGTGCACATGCCAACGCCGCAAAAAGGGGTCCTCAGCGATTTGCCTTTTCTCTCTCTCTCTCTCTCTCTCTCTCTCTCTCTCTCTCCCTCTCTCTCCGCGTGCTACACTTCATCGGATTACGCGCGACTGCCAGTCGATTCATTACCGCTGCCGTGCGCGACTCTTGAAATTTAATTTTAGTGTATTGCTCCAGCTGAGTTTTACGACGGCGGCGGTCTGAGTTTTTTTCTCCTTAATTTTATCACTCTCTCTCGCTGCTACGCTTCAAAGCCCATTCAAAGCTGCAGTAATCCGATGAGTGTACGTACATCGTTAAAAAAAACAGCTACCGAAGAAACGAAGTCCCGCGTTATATAGGAAGCGAATCCGTATCGTATCCACTCGACAAACCAAGAGCCCTAGATTATATTTACCGCTCAGAAAACAATGACTTTGGCGTATCCGCAAAAAGAAGCGGCAGCGGAAGCACATCGGTAGAAATGACTCGAGTGCCCTAGAGCATATTCGTCGCGTCTCTCTCTCTCTCTCTCTCTCTCTCTCTGCTGCGCTCCTGCGTAATCCAGCGGAAAATTTCAGTGCTCCATCAAATTTCCCCCCAGTGAATATACTCACGAAAGTGAAGCGGTTGGGTAGGACCCGTTGGCTAACGTTCCCGATCTTCTGTCTCTCTCTCCCACCTTCTCTCTCTCTCTCTCTCTCTCTCTCTCTACAACCAGCGTCAATTATGCCTCGCGGCGGCAACCAAGAGAGAGAGAGAGAGAGAGAGAGATGCACCAACCAGCAGACGCTCCACTTGCTCGACCATAATCTCAAGTCTGTGCTTACGTGCACATACACGTATGTACATGTACTTGCGCACACACGCTCACGTGTATGTGTAGTCGGTAAGGGGGTACATAAGGAGAGAGAGGGAGAGAGAGAGAGAGAGAGAGAGACGCTCGCGCCCTGGTAAATACGAGCGTCTGGTCGTGATACAGCCGAGTAGCCTTGGACATTAGACGGAATGTAATAGAGGTATTGGCTCCTTTCCAAACGGTCAAACATCGCGTGGCCCCCTACCGACTACTCGCGTGTGTATATGTGTATGTACTCGCGCGGACACACAAAAGGCGGCAATATAGATATGTGCGAGCGTTAAAGTGCACGAGCGTTATGTCTGTAAATATAGGGTATGCGCGAGTTTGAACGTGAGAGAGAGAGAGGGAGAGAGGGCATCAACGTGTGTGTGTGCGTAGATGGGTGGGTGGAGGAGGAAGACGGTACACAAGCTGACCGGGCGCAGGATAGTGCATACACACCGCTGGCGTTATACTGGGCCGTAATGCACACACTGAGAGAGGCTTCCAGCGAGATTCTCTCTCCCTCTTGGAATATGCGAGCCTGCCTCTCGAACTCTCGCTCTCCTCCTTCGCCGAAAGCTCGCCATGCTAGCCTGCACCGAGCGTCCCTGGGACTATCTATATATCTATATAAATAGAGAGAGAGCGAGAGGGAGGAGAGGTCATAGCAGGGGAGAGAGAGAGAGAGTACGACAAAACCTTATACAGTAGACCTCCTTGGCCTTTACCCTTGGCCGGCTTCGTATACTCGCCGATTAATGGCATGACCGGGAGTGTCCCATCATCTCTTATGACGCGCGACAAAAATGGGATTGAGCTCTCCTTCTAGCATTATACCTTCTCTCTTTCTCCTTCTCTCTCTGGCTCTATCTTTTTGTACGGCTATGGTCGACCTTAAAAACCTACCTTATTAGATTTTTACCTTTTTTAATATATACCACGGCGAAATGCGATGAATCGTGACTTTTTTTTCTAATGACGTATGAGGTGATTTATTGGGTCATGTTGCGCGAGATGCTGTGGACGATGAACATTTTCCACAGTTTCCGTGGCGTTGTTGATTTCGTTGCGAAATTTATGGAGCTACAAAAAAGGTTTTACAACCGCTGAAATTGGAAACGAAATGGAATATAATCAGACAGAAGACAGACTTTTAGAAAACGTAAAAAGCGTGTAACGAGTTTATTAATTTTGGAACAAAGCCAGATACGTAGATCCAACTCTCTTGGTAGGAGCTCTCAATTGACAAACACAATTATAAAATTCTGATGAGCGTAAAAGCAGGATTGAATTACTCGCTTATCATTTTCACTTATGATTTGCTAATTTCTATTTCAACTCGAATTTAAAACCGTTCACTTTTACTGCAGTAGCTGAACCTCGCTTAATTAGTCCGGCGAACGTCACGAGCGGGTAACTCACTTTTCTGGATATTGAACTTTCTAAATTTAGACCAACTCGTACATCTCGGACCTTCCTAACCTACAGGACTCATCCAATCGAAAAGCTCCACCCACGTCAAGAGAGTTATCTCTTCATTAGCCAAAATCACTAGTATTTTTTCAGACATCGAACTCTTGTACGTAGATATCGTGCCTCTCCTTCATCGCCAAACAGCTTTATTCAACAGACTCCGGTCGTCGACTTTTCTCTCTCTCTCTCCCTCTCTCTCTCTCTGATGTAGGTAATGCAATTAAATACTAAACATAACATTAATCCGCGCATACTTTGGCAAGTATGCTTTTGTACGGCAATTCTCTTATTCGAGCACAGGGTAAACAGAAAGAGGCAATGGGGAAAATGGGTAGACGAATGGGAAGAGAGCGAACGAGACAGCAGCTACGTGGAGTAGGAGAGAGATAGAGAGGGAAGCAATTTATTCGAATCTGAGGCTAAATTTATGAGAAACAGAAGCTCCTCTGCCGAAGCAGCAGCAGCAGCAGCACAGAGGAAGTGGACCCTCCGCTCCTGCGAAGAGAAAGAGAGAGAGAGAGACAGCTCGAGGAAGCAAATCTAATTTCACCGCAGCGAAATCCATTGGCGACTTAAGTAAACTTCGTTGTCCCCTTTTCCCCCAATCCTCCTTCTCCTCCTCCTTAGAGCCTCTTTTCTCCTTCTCTCTCAGCTACAATCGTCTCTCCTCTATCCTTCCTTACGTCGGAACTTGCCGCGCAAATTTTCTATCCGTGCTACGTAAAGATCGCGGTAAGAGGAAGAGCAGGAGAGAAAGGATGCTTCGGGAGAGTTATTTAATTTTCGTCTCGGAGAATCCGACTTCAATGGGAGAGCTGATTCTTGAATTTCGGCGAAGATTTGCTTCATTCTCTCTCCTCGTTTCCTATGATGCTCCAGGGGTATCGAAATCGGACTTGCCCATGACGACTACTGCTGCTATCGGTGCCGCAGTGCTTTATTTGGTCTTGAAACGAGACGTGCAAACAATCTTGGCGCGATCTATGAGAATCCAATATCTATCAGCGTTTCACCGCTCGTTATGTGTCCCCGACGAGTTCTAAATTATTCCTTCTTCGTCTCGGTTTTCCAATTGCACTCTTGGTTACTGCTGAAACTTCGTGGCAGGATATCCTGGATGTCGTTTGAAGTTAAATGGAACTGTTCATTTTTTTTGCGATATCAATTATCCACCGTCTCAGACTATTCAGTCGTAATTTTATTTTCTGCGGAAAAACTTTAGAACAGAAATACCAGTATTCTGTTCTCTGCGCTACAGATCATTATACCTCTACTGCGTGGATTTGAAAAGAACATTTTTGTTTATCGAAAACTTACCTCGTATCATCCCAAAATTTTTACCAATTATTCACCTATCGCTGCGTTATTACATTTATGAATCCCAACGTAAAAAGAGGAATCATCGACGGCGATGCGGCTGGCAGGATTCTTGGAAATCCGGCGGCGCGCAACGTTGTTTCGCTTTAATTAAACAATAAGACAGGAGGAAGCTTAGCTTGATCGCTGCGTCTTCGCGAAATAAGCATGGAAATACGGTGGAGATTTTAGCTTATAAATAGAAAGGGTTTCGACGTAGGTCATCCACACAAGCGAGGCTATAACCTGTTGAGTTGTTCGCGGTTTCCCCGTGCGAGCGCGCGAACGCCGGAGGGCGATAAAAATTTAATTAGAAAAAATATCGTCGCAATTACGAGTGCGCGTCGCGGATAATCGCACGCTATAGAGGGCATAAGCGCGCCAATGGAGGACGTCGTTAACAAGATGCGCGAGCGAACGCTTCGTTCCCTCCCTCGCTCGCGCCGCCCGCGGTCAATTTAATCCTGCACTCGTTGTCGGAGAGACGTCGTTTGCGTGCGCTGTGTGACTATTTTTTTCTCTCTCTCCCGTCCAACCCCACCCTACTCTTTGCTTTCGGGGAAGGGCGGATAAATGAACGCTGGCCCAATCGAGCGGAACGCAAATATATTCACGCGTGTAATTTGTAATCATCATCGCGAGCAAGATTCATTGTCCCGGCTCCTCGGGGCCACTTCGTTTTTCTTTCTCTCTTCGCGTTCATTTTTTCCCCTCTCTTCTACTTCGTCGCCCTCACCCCCTCGCAGGAATTATACCGAGCGTTTTATGGCTGCTTGATGCGGCACGGAACATGTGCATAATTTCAATTGTTATGAATGTCGATTCGTGCGTCTTGCGGGATCGGAATTTATTTATCGAGCTAATATGTTACAGTTAAACTTATTTTACTTGGACAACTTCCTTTTTCTGCGTCTCGAGCGTAGTATCAATATAATCTGAATTATTGCGTGCTCCTGCGCGAGCTGGGCTACGCATACCAATCGATTAATCAGAGCTTTTTTGTTTCTTTGTTGCAGGTAAGCCGTATTCCATTGCTACTTTACAAATGATATTTCCTAACGTCGTAAGTAAGATGATTATGCATATATAACAACAAACGATATAAAATTTGTAGGTTGATTGGTGTTCTTAAGCGGACCTCAACGAAATTGCGAATAAATCCATAAAGTTATAAAGGATGATTCAGTAGAAAAGGGATATATTTGTTCAGACTTTACTCGTACGTGTAAATACACTTCCTAAAGTGATACGATAACGCGCATAGATCGAGTTTCACTTTGTATACACGCTTTTCAAATCATGTCAATAAGATAGCTTAAATATATGTCCGTCGTTATTATGTTTCTTTTTAACTTACTTCTCGCGCTACATATCACAAGAATAATTTAATAATACAAAAACGAAAGGAACCTCATGATTTGAATAACTACTCAAACAAAATGGATAAACTTCCACATTTAAACGTCTCATTAACTAATTCCAATAACTCATGCAGTTATAAAAGTTATAATACGTGTACCAGCGGAAGATTAAATTATGACGATTCGAATAAGGAGAAAACGAAGTCTCGAGAGAGAGAGAGAGAGAGAGAGAGAGACAGAGAGAGAGAGTGGAGAGGAAATCTTAATTCTTCCAGCGAGACGTGGAACGAGCGAGAAAGATAGTGGAGGTTAAAAAAAAGAGGAGAGCAAAGAACGACGGCGTCGGTGGCCCCATAACGAGGAAAGTAACGAGTTTTAATAACCGAGCTATTAATTACCCAGTTCACCCGCTCACCGGAGCGAATCGAACCCTCTACTCTTCTCCCCCCATCCACTACTTCGCTCCATCTCCTTCCTTCGCGTAGTTTTTCTCTCTTTTATCCGCGATCGCACCTCGATTAATTATGCAGCACCGTAGATCGAAACTCTTTGCCGAACGTGTTCCAGGACGATCGAGTCGTAGTCGCTGCGGCTAAAATTGATTCCTCCTCTATCTCCTCTCGCTTCCTCCAGTGATGCTTCTGCGTGTTTTCTCGTTTCTTGCTTTTGTAACTTAGATAAGTGTCGCCTGGCCGAATATACGGTAATAAGGTGGAGCCTCGCGAGTTCCCGCGCGCGCGCGCGATTAATTTTGTGTACTCGTTTTAATGAAGCGGAAAATAATTTAAGGCGCGGGCCGCTGTCGCACACCTTCCGCTCTCTGACGCTGTTAAGGCACGTCCGGGCACTAACGTCTCGCAGCCCCGGTAAACGTATATTAGTGCTTGTTTAAATGTAAAGTATGGCAGCTTGGCGCGCAAATTTCGAGGATTATACCGGGAAATTGGATGCTGCGGGGAAGGGCTACGTTCGCGGATTAAAGGGGCTTTTCAAGTTTTCTGGGGAAATTTTTAATGATATTTGTGGAAGAACGAGTTAAGATCTATAGATTCTTTGGAAAGATATTGCACGAATTTAATATATCATAGGAATAATGTGAAATATATTAAAAAAATTATTTGGACATGGAATAGGTCGATAATTTCACAAATCATCGAAGCGATTACTTGTAATGAAGGATCGTACTAAAATTAGATAGAACCACATTATCGCGTGCTACGAATATCCTGGTACCTCAAATGTTATCTCTCCCTCTTAATAGTAGATTAAGTACACATTGATTGACGGGTACACTTAGCAACTGACAGTTAAGCGCTTGAACACGAAAAAGGATAGTCCTACGAAAGCTCGAACAACGAAATCAACGTAGGCCCCATCACAAAGTAGCAAACACATGATGAGACGTTGTTCGCTGCACATGAAGAGAGAGAGAGAGAGAGAGAGAGAGAGTCCGACAAAACAGTTCATAACAGTTGGCGCGCGTGAGCTACGATCGTCATCCGCTTTACGCGTACACTTGGAACCCTTTATTTATAACGTGGGACGGGGCGAGGGCCCAATAGTGTCTCGAGGCGAGCACCGCCGCGAAATGGCACAATCAAACTCACGCGCTCACCAACACGTGACCCATCGCACTTTCCTATTTCCCCCTCTGCCAGCATTTGGCGCGCGCGCGACGTCGTTTATCTTTCGGAGAGCCGGGGAGTGTCAAGGGGGGGGGGCGGGGGGGTAGGAGCGACTCGCTTCACCATCGGCCGCATATCTGCATTTGCGATAAAATACGCGGCGGCCGTATAACTCGATTGCGCAAATTTGCAATTTCCCAATTTGATTTGTGCCGAGGAGAGCGAGAGACAGAGAGAGAGAGAGAGAGAGAGAGAGAGAGAGAAAGCTGAGATTTTAATTAAAAGCTCAACGCCGAGGATTTGCCTAATCTTTTACAACACGGCCGATTTCCGCGACTTTGCATTATTTATGAACGAGGGCTTTCCGGGAAGGCTTGGAAGTGGAATAGTATTGTGTATCGATATATTTATTTGGGGCTGGAAAATATTCGGCTCTTTAGCTTCATGCGATCGAATTGAATATGCAGATTCGTTTCTTTTGCTGGTGCGGGGAAAGGTCGCTGCTTTTGTTTTGCGAGAAATCGTAATATCTCGGATGTAATTCCAGTATATGCAATTTTCTCGAATGCTCAAGTTTAATAGGCTGATATTAACGAAAGAATTGTAGTTGCTTTAAGCAGCGATCAATGTCAATTCATGTAAAATCATCAATTACAGACTATTTCATACCCTCGTGTATTTGCCGATACCTATAACTGATCAATGCGTAAATATCTTCGAACACAAAAATAAAAAAGATAAGTATCGAATTAATCATTCAGACAGACACACGCGCCATGCATCGTTATTAAAGCGAGAAATATCAGCGTCGTCCTTGATGATGGGGCGCGGGGGATGGGAGGGGCTGGCGAGCGCACAAACGGAAAAGCGCGTCGTCGCTTCCCTATTTGGCGGCAGTCGACGTTTCTTGCTGTCCCTCCCCGTAAACACACATATCCCCGGTGAAATTGAAGCGGCGAGAGTTTTGCCCCGCTAAGCAAAAAAAAAAGCAAAGAAAGAAGAAGCAGCAACAAAAAATAGGCCTGCGTAAGAGGAAAAACGTTCGGCCGCCCGACGTATACTTCCAAGGCCAAATGTCTATATATGTACGTGTACGTGTATACACAGCGAGGCAAACGAACTTGCGGAGGGGGAACGAAGAAGCGGATAGATATGGAGGGGAAACGATGCGAGGAAGTTCGTATCGAAATAGCTAAGACTTTGCCGAGAGGGGAGCTATTTTCCGCACTGTTCCGCCTGTTATCGAAGCTCGCCTAACAGTCCGGCCAATCTTCTGGACTTGGCTTTGTCTCTCTACATACTCTCTTACGACATTGACCCGCTTGCTCCTCTTCTTCTAGTTTGACCACTTTCTATCATCGGCCCTTTCCTATAGCTCTTCCTCTTTCTTTCTTCTTCCTCCGCTGTATGCAAATATTTTCACTTTCTCCAAATTTTCCTTTTCCTTCTTTCAGCTGTATTTTCTTATCTTTACCTCCTTCTACAAGAGCTCGAGTAAAACTTCCAGTATCGCGCACCACCTTCTCCCTCTACTTTTTGTTCTACATTTCATTGGGTGTTCTCGTTGCTTCATGAATTACTACGTCCACTATTTTTCAATCCGTACATCCCTAGTCTCTGTATATCTTTCGTTTTTGATTACAAAAACACGACAACGTGAGATAAGGAGCAGCTGCGGACCCAGCGAGTCACGAGGACTGTGTTATTTTGGAGTCTCAGCTGACCGAATGTCGGGTCGTCGTGCATCCGGAAAGAAATTCGCGATCCAGTGGGTGTTTTCGACTCTGCGACCGGAGCAACTTACCTCGTTTTTCACTCTTCGTTCTACCTTTCGCTGTTTCTCGAATTGTTGCAGTCGTCGTTTTTACGCTGTTCTTTTCTGCTGCTTTGGCTTTTATTTTTATATTCCGATTTTGTAGCTGCTTCGGAATTGTTGAATATCAAATTACTTTTTGCTAGGGATGAGATAAGCTATGCGCAGAGTAATTTGATATTGTACTATTTATTCATTATGGAGAAAATAGTATAGTAGTAGTAATGGATGTTGTAAATTATAAATATTTTAATTAAAGTTAATATCTCAAATATTTCAGCTTAATTACATTCCAAATTCATAAGTTCCGAATTCAGAACGTCGTTGTCAATTACATTTGATTTCAATATACGTTGCATGAGTTTAATTATTACTTCATAATGCGCCATAATTACTCCATAATTACTCTTGCAGACAATAGCCATTGAAAATACCTGAGCTCTAAATAAGGAAACGATGATTTATTACAAGCTATTTTTTACAATACGTATATAACTTCGTTTTGATCGATAATCACATCTTTCAAGATAAATTACCGATATACGTAAAAAGCGAGTATACGACGCAGCGAAAAGTACCTTGAAAAACCTTTCTAATAAATAAGCAGCGTAGCAATGCTCATCATCAGCATGAAATATCGCTGCAAGAAAAACGGTCTCTCTCGGTCGCTGTAAGCTCACGGATAAAAAAGTCATTACAGCAAGCAAGCGCTATAGATAGCGGATTCCCAGTTAATTTGAATTCTCATTCTCGATTCTCCTTTTTATATATATCTCACTCGCTCCTATATATATATTATTGATATGAGTATTTTAATTTTTAAAGTTATTTCATTTCTTAGTATATATACAAGATCATGATCGATTTAATTTATGCCTTTAATCCGATAATGCTCTGTTATAATCAAAGAATTTGAATCAATTTGAATCCTGTACATACAGATTAAGATTCCAGACTTGCAGACTCTATATTTTTATACGTGTAAAAAAGTGAGAGAGGTGTTAAAAAAAGGATCCGAAATATTGATGAGACAGCGCTTTAAAAAATTATGTGTGCAGTGGCACGTGAAATTCTAATAAACAGAGCTCTCCAGAATAGAAAAATGTTTTTTTTGTACCAAAGTATCGATATCAACCTGACAATTCCTTATTAAAAAAACTTGGTAAATAACGGACACCCAAATATATACGTATACATCTCGTCTATGCCCTTTATTCTCTCTCGACAGTTTTCTTACCGGGCAGATCATTTTTAGTATATATATATATATACTCAAGAAGGAGAAACTCATTCTCCACGCACTTTTGCACGAGCGAATCATCAATTCGCGGACGATGAGCCTCGAGGTCATTTGGAAGATGACGCTGGTGCTGCTGTTGTTTGCCGGACGATGGATTAATCTTGACACGCCGAGTCGCTCTACCGTACAGCCGAGTTACGGATAGCTGATTTCCTTTATTTTTCTCTGTTCGGGGCTGCTGATTTTTTCTCGCTTTCTCTCTCTCTCTCTCTCTCTCTCTCTCTCTTTCTCTGTCGCTCTCTCGATGCTTGCCGTTCTTTTTAGGCTCGCTCTTGTAGCTTCATTTGGACGGAGCTTTGATGGGAAATACTGGAGCGAGAGAGAGATAGAGAGCGTCAGATGGGTGTATAGGGCAAGATGAAAGGCACAGAGGCGAGCAGAATTGCATGGATAAAAATAAAGAGGATTGCCGGAAGGTAATCGATACGAATGATTTTATTTATTTGTTTGCCTTTCTTTGTAGCAGCTGCCGCTGCTGCTGCCGCTGCTGCTGTTTGTTATTTGTAAAGTTAACGAGGATGCGCGCATGTCTAGTTTCAGAGGCCCTCCCCTGGAGGTTTTATTTTCGACTTTTTCGTACCTCGTTAAAGTTTTTTTTTTCCTGCTGCCTCGCGATTAACTTTATTACATTGATAATTGATACTCGGCGAGTCGAGAAAAAAACTTGTAATTCTAAGTGCTGGCCAATACGGTACTGCAATTGAGTGTAAGCGTACAGTAATTAACCTTTGTATAAAATAAGAACTTACGATACATTGTTTTATTTTATTCCGCTACACCAATTATCTCGTTAACCATCGATCGGTAAAATATATTGAAAACACTTTGAAGCCAAATTTCATCTGAAACATTTTTGTCTGGTTATAGGAAAGTAAGAAACTTATGCGTGATCTAAGCGATGCCTATTAGACGTTAACAGCCGGGACATTTAGCGCCGTGTGGAATAATGACAAGAGTGATGCTTGTGTCTTAGCCACTTGTTAAGGAAAGTAGTCAGAAACTTGTTATAAGTTTAAGTAGTGCGAGTCGCGCGCACAGCCAGATGCACACCTACAGTCGAGGTTATTCACTCGTGCACTCAAGGGCTAATTCGACGCCTCAAGGACGCGACGCTTGCCTCTATTTCATTAAAAAACTTATAAACTTGATTATACATTGATGAATATTATATTAAAATGTAAATGAATTTTGTTCGAGTGGAACAAATCGAATATAGTCCGTCCTTCGTTCAGGGAGTCCGATACTTGGTTTATTGATTTAAAATTCGCAATGAATAATGACACACGAGTGCATTTAAATTAGAGTTCAATTTTAATTTGAAGATTAAATTATAATAATTACTTTAATTTGAACATTAATGGATCGGAATAATTTTTTTTTTTTCTAATTAAATATTTAACGATTCTTATAAATTCGTCAAATACATTATATCTCTTGGCTCAAGCATGTAAATAGGAGTTAAAAATCTTTGAACGTAGAAAAAAATTACACAATCCATGTACATATGTAAAAGTCATAAGGAAAAGCTAATTTGAATGGTGTCCTAATATATCGTTATTTTCCTTTTCGAAGAGTTATGAGTTTTATCGTAACAAACAGAAAAGTTGGCCGACAAAGTTGGCACGAAATTGAACGATCAGATAAAAAGTTTCATTTTTCAGCAGCGCCAGAGAGTGCGCGAGCCTCACTTCCCCTTTAAAATAAAGTAAAGTTCAAACACAAAAAAAAAAACAAAAAACAAAACAAAACAGAACAAAACCAAAAATGAAAGCCAGAACTGAACCGAAATAGATAGAGAACTAAAGAAACAAACCGAGAGGCACAATCCCATCCCATTTCACGAGTTGACGGAAAAACAATTCAAATTTATCGAGTGCATTCCACACTCGCTCATCTTGGTCGGTGTATTACGTCATTTTAAAGCTTTGCGTGTGGACATAATTGAATATAAAGCGCGATTAAAGCCAATCTGAGCCAGTAGTGCACGGGGCGGTGGGTTTCCGGCTCTTGTGCCATTGCGATAGGGCTTATAACCAATTTCGATATCGCCGACCGTGTCGATACATACACACATACGTATACGTGTACCTGTGTACGCGCGCAGAACGAGACCAGCTGCAGGGAGAGAAGGAGAGCCTGCGAGAGTTGCGCTCGCGTTTCTACACCTGCTGCTATAATTGGATACAGGGACAGGAGGGAAAAACGGGGGGAGGGGAGGCTGGGACAAATGGAACTAGAGAGACGGAAGGGATATACACCCGCGCTGCACGAAATAAATTCCACTCGATACGCTTTACTCGCGTGTTTTGCTGCAAGTTTCTAATGCTCCTATGATTTTCAGTGTATATTTAGGAGATTCCGCGTCGAATTAGTAAAGCGATGTCGCTTATTTGGTATGAAATTTCTCTCGTGCATAGAAATAAATATTCTTGGCAGTTACTCGAGTATTCCTGTTAATTGAGTAGTCACAGAATAGCGCTAATAATTCAGTCGAAACAATAACAGTAAATCGCGCTAATACAGTAATTAGAATGTCAAATTGTTACTTCTCTCCCTCCCCCCAAATTGAAATGTATTCTCCAGACACTTATCGGTTCAATTACCGCTAATGCTCACTCCAATTTCACTCCTATCAGTTCCCATTAAAGCTCAGCGTCCTGTATTTATTTGAATATTTATTTGAATATTCGCCAAGTATCTCATGAACAATTATCAGTATAAATGCGATAGAATCATTCCACTAATTCATTCCTAACAGCATTGGAAAAGTACGATAGCAGAAAAGATCGCTAACGATGAATGGCAGAAAGGGGGAAGCAGACAAGATACAAATCCAAGAAAGCGTTTGCGCACAAACGAATCGGAGCGAATGGGAGGAAAAAGGAAGCGCGCACGAGCTTACCGCAACACTCTTCTACCGTGTAGACCTTCACCTGCTTGTATATATAGCCGTGGATGTCTTTGCGCGCCGAGAATATACGATTGCGCGCGCGCTTTCGAAGATAGAATAGAGCCTCGGTGTATTACGATGATGCACGTGCGCGGATTAGTTTCGGGGCTGAGGATGGAGCCGCGACTGTATATATGTATATACCTCTCTTCATTCCCCTTGATAGGTAAGACGATTCTTTCGAGTTCTTCCTTCGCTCTTTCTTCGCTTTTATTCCCGCGGCTTTTTCACGAGCAAGGAATGCATTAGGAGTAACAATGTTCTTTTGCCCCTTTTTTATGTGTGGATGTGCATTCACGGAGTAAGATCGACCAGTACTGTTGCATTAATGTTGGCGAATGCAAATGCGATGCAAAGGAAAATAATTTTACTCCAGTATTCACCATAGTTTGTAAATATAATTCTTAATTTATATCATACCAACGAAATTCACTACAAAAAATACGATCTTAGTATGAAATGATTTAAATCATTGGTATTTAATAAAAAGTTCAGTTTTTACGTAGTACACAACTAATATTTTTGAATAAATATTTATATTTTTGCGAGCAATGTATTTCATTATCTGTGCATGATTATCATCGTACTTATTTTTAGTATGCATTAACATAAATGTACGAAAGTATCTCTTTTTGTGACTCAGAAGTACATTAAGATTCACTTACACATATTTGCAGTCGCAAAAATACATTCATCCGTTAAATAAAAATAATAGGAGATCCCACTTCATTTTGAGTGAACGTCGGGGGCCAAGATAAATTGTAGAGCATGCATTTTGCACGCGCAGCATCGGAAAATGTATAAAAGCCTAATCTCAATGAATGGGGTGGTCCGTCTTTGGCCAACCGACTTAATTCCCCGGTCCCTTGCTGGTAGTACGTAGTCGGGCTACACAGCCAAGTAAAAGAAGTCGACGAGAGCGAGAGAGAGAGAGAGAGAGAGAGTACAGAGTCGAGGAAAAGCGAAAAGACGGAGGATAGGTAGCGGAGAAAAGAGTCCGAATCAAAGTTAAAGCCTAGATGTGGGGGGGAGGGGGGGGGGGGGGGGTAAAGGCGAAGGCGGTATCCGACAAATGGAAGAGGACGAATAAGCCGGTCAAGTTTGCCCTTTCTCTCTATCTCCACCACTCACCTTGTATACACACATACACACACACACACACGCATACACACCCACGTGTGTATATGTATATAGTATAGGTATCGAGAGGTATCGCGAAAAATAGGGAGGGCAAGACTGTCTGAGCGAGGAAAAGGAGGAGGAAGAAGAGCGGATGGGAAAAGAGTGGCTGGAGAATGCATCGGTTAGAAAAAGAGAGGAGAGAAAAGCAGCAGCAGCAGCAGTAGCGCATTTCACCCGGAGGCGGTCCGACCTCAAGCTACTTAATAATGCACCACTCGGGTAGAACGAGAGAGAAAGAGTGGACCGTCATCCGCGCGCAGACTTTTATGTTTAGTCGCATGGCAACGCGGTCAGTGTGAAAGCCATTTCAACGCTATATACATGTGTGCTGCTGCTGATGTGTGCCCGTGTGTGTGAGAGAGGAGCTGCTGATCATTGATCCGATGAGGGTATTTGTAGTCCCGTTCATTTATTGGCCGATTTTTGCCCCCGCGCCTTCCTCCCCTTCATTGATTTTTTTTTTGCGGAAAAGCTGTTGCTGTTTGATTGAAAGCGGAGGTGATAGTACGATGCGGCAATCGCATGAACTTTCCCGATCGAATTGCTCGCGGCGAGCTTTTGTAAGAAATTGATACGGGATGAAAGTGGAAATTGAATTTTTGTCTTGCGAGGGGTTGGCAATTATGTGGCGATGGGAATGGTTTGCACTACAATCCTGCGAACAACCCTGTAAATAATAAAATAATAATAGAAGGATTTATGGATTTTATACTTATAGATAAAAACAGATGATTTCAGAAGCATGTAGAACAAAAGAATAAATATATTCACTAATCAAGTATGGCACTATTTTAAAATTAGACGATTTCAGTTTTATGCATTGTACGTCTGTATATAAAAGTTAACGAGCCATTTTTATACCATTCGTTAGCAAAGATACATAAATCTAATAAAGTAATTATAGGATAAGGGAATTTATCGTGATATGGCAATATTTTCAAGAACATCCTGTCGCTTTTAATAAACGATCACTTAATAATACTCTCCGGGGTCTTTTATGTAAATCAAGGATTATTATAAATAAATGTGCAGGCACTAAAGCGTACGATAATCTAATTATGAAAAGTTCAGAATAGCGGTACTATTTACTTCTATGCGATAACCTATAAAGTCATTTTTTATTAATGTAAAGGAATTATAATAAATAATGAGCTCAATGCAAATAACAATTTATTTATACGCAATGCTTAGATAGAATTATAAAAGAACGCGCACCACAAAATAGAAAAAATAAAGTTTCAAATGAATTTTATATTAAACTACTAGAAATTTCTTCGCTTAATTATAAATGCTGTTACTGCATGTTTTTTCTTTTGAAAGATATTTTAAGTATTCCATAAGATACATTAAGCAGTGGATAAATTTATAAATAACTATTTTGATAGGCTGGATGGTTTTCGTTACTTGTAGTTTATATATTTCTGAGTAATTTTGTGATGAAAGTCTATATTAATGTATTTAGTATTTAGTATTTAGTATTCATTAAGCCAGACAATTTACATAAGTAAATCCTACAGAAGGTAAATAGGATGTTGAAGGAAGATATTTTTATCGTTCCACATAAATTTTTTATTTTAACAGACTATTGAAAGATTCGTCAAAAAAACGAGATCCCAGCAAAGTTTATAAATTTTTATCGATTTTTATGTAAAGTCAGGAATAAAAACCGTCATCCTACTTCCAACATATCGCATTTCCCAAAAATGAGGTTTTCGTCTGCTATTAAATATTCTACGCTTCGTGTTCATTCCCCCCCCCCCTCACAAATGTTGCACTAATTCGATATAACTGTACTATTAATCGCGTGTCAATTCACATGAAGTTTCTTACAGTGAAATCCACTTAGGTTCTCGACTCGCAGACACACTAGCCGTACTGGAATCTCAGTCTGAAAGGACGCAAATTCACACTAGGACAATCGGATCCGACCCTAATCATTTATCTTGTACGGGTTGTTCATTTTTCCCCTCTGCCGACCAACTCTTTCCTCGTATAAATAAAAGTGTGAGAGAGAGAGAGAGAGTTGAGATTTCAG
This sequence comes from Megastigmus dorsalis, assembly GCA_900490025.1. Classification (NCBI taxonomy): domain Eukaryota; kingdom Metazoa; phylum Arthropoda; class Insecta; order Hymenoptera; family Megastigmidae; genus Megastigmus; species Megastigmus dorsalis. Next base: position 18,641 of record UELU01141737.1, read on the forward strand.
CGAGACTGCTGTAACACACATAGGAGCTGTTCTTCAGCCCCTCTACCCCCTTCTTTATTCCTCGGGTAACATTTCTCAGCATTGGAGCACGTGCACACGTGGATTTCGGCCAAATAAGACGCGGTAGTGGAGTTGCGGCTTCTCATGCGTGAGAAGAGCAGTGGTAGGAGAAGGAGCTGAGCAAGAAGAGAGAGAGAGTGAGAGAGAGAGAGAGAGAAACAGTCAAGCAAGCGCGTACGAGTTTCTTGAGCTTCCCCAACGTTTGTTCCCCCACCCCCTCCATGCATTATTCATAAACCCCCTTTATATAGAGCTGCTTGTTTTCGCTAAGTTTAACGCGAGTGGCGCGCAGCTCTCGCGTGTCTGCTAACCTTTTCAATTATATACGCGCGGCCTCCTTTTCGCCATTGTTTTCGCTTCTTTTTGCGAACCGTTGGGGGTGGGTGGCCGGCTCCGTTTTTTGGGAGCATAGCTTTCGAGGTTTCCGAGCTTGTTTTGCCAAACTGGAGCTGGGAGAGCAATTTCCGTAACGTGCTTCGTGTGTTCTTTACATTTGAGCTGAGCTCCCCCCCACCCCCACCCCCAGAGATCGGGTGGGGGCCGTAAACAATAATGTTCGCATACGTTTATAGACGGACGAAAATGAAATTGAGAAGTGCTTGTTCTTATTTTTTTTGGGGGGAGGGATGATTGATTGGGCGTAAGCAGTGTGTGTGTGTGTGTGTGTGCGCGTGCGGAATGCGTGACATCGAATCATTTAATTTACATTACTAAAGCAAAGAGCCCTCTACGTCAAACCGTGACATAGCAAAACATCGCTAATTTCGATGTTAATATTAATCGTGAACCAGATTAAGTATAATGCGCAGCAGCATTCATTCCCAAATCAAAACTCCTCGAGCATGATCCTCTTGCAGCTAACGTCGAGAAAAAAAAACGAGTGCAAGCGGATGAACGAATTCCATCTCTTCGAAGTGAGCGCACATAACGTATGTATACGTATGCAAATCCATACTTGATGGGGCGCTGGGCGTCGTCGATGATGCCGCGGGGTGAGATTCGCGTTCTCTCTCTCACGAGAGTCAAAGAGAGAGAGAGAGAGAGAGAGAGAGAGAGTGAGATCTGCTTTACCTAGCGAAATTCAGCGGAGCGTGAAGAGGCGGAGTCGACGGTGGGAAGAGAGAGCAAAAAAGAGAGAAAAAAGGGGAAGAGAAGGTGGCACAGCAGAGGAGGCGGCAGGAGACGAAGTGACATAGGCGGGAGGCGAAGCGCTAAAAGATGAAGAAGCACAACGCGGCAACTCTGTCGCTCGCTCGCTCCTCTCTCTCTCTCTCTCTCTCTCTCTCTCTCTTGCTCTCTTTCGCCTGTGTCGTCGTCGTCGTCGGCGTGACGATGTAAAGAAAAGCTTTAGTGGTGGCCGTAAAAACCTGGTGCTTTCAGTTATATATGTATATACATACCTATATATATATATATGTGTATATATATAAAAGATGCGTACAATACACACACGAATAGACTGGGGCTCGTCGTGTGTGTCTGGGGGGTAAGGTTTCACGAGATTTCTGTGCAGCTGCGGCGCGTAGACTCGACGTTTTTTACTTTACGACCTCGTCGTCGCTCTCTGCTACTTTCTGCCGCCGTCGCTGCTGCTGCTGCTCTCTTTCGTTCTGTCTCACTCTTGCACAGCGCGTGATGACGTAATCACCTTTGCGCGATGCTCCCGGCCTACGGGAAGGCGTGCAAGACTCGTCCCTTCAGACACTTCGATCTTCTTCTCCCCCCTTTTTTTTTACTTTGCTTTTCGGTCTCGTCCGCTCCTCGAGACCGAGGCTTCGCTCGCCTTTCACGGATTTGCATTTGAATTTCAATGATGTATAGCGCGACCTGGAAATTTTCGAGGGTTAAGTGCATTTATTGTTACTCGCTTTGAATGCTGGCTTTCTTCCATTCGCGGAAGGTTATGCATAATGTGTGAGATTGATATGTTTACTTTTTTTTGTTTACAGAATATAATAATCAGTGTTATCTTTCTTATTTTGTGATTTTATAAAATATTGTATGTACACGTAAAAAAGTGCTTTCCTATATCTGTAATGGTGAAAAAAAGCTTTATTAGATATTTTTTCGCTTGAAAAGAAGATGTAGAGATTGAAGTTTTCATAATTGTATTTTTGTCCTCTGAATTGTCCTTTTTTTCTTCTCACTTCTTTCACCTCTGCCTTTTTTGCATTATTTTTATTTATATTTTCCTCTTGCACTTGTCTATATACATTTTCTTTTTGAATTTGCGTTTTTCTCTTTGAGTGTATCTTCTGCCTTTGGCTCGACTCTTTTGATCGTTTATTCGTGTCGTTCATTATAGTGGCTTCGCACCAAAGAGCCTTCTTATATAATGCCGCGTATTCACGTTGTTTCATGTTCCTTATTCTACGTAGAACTTACTATCCGATGAAAAATAACGTTGGTCAATTTCTTCCATTTATTTCACTATTCTCTTTTGAAACAATCTTAGCTTATTCAGTGCTTTGCACGATTTGTTCAGGATTATTTTCATTCCAATATTCAAATTGTGCAGAAAATGTTACGAAAACGATTTGATAAGAAATTTAAATGATTTGATGATTTCAATGAATAATTTACACTAATCTGCATAATTTTATGGATAAAATATTTTTATAAATTATAAGTTGAAAATATAAGACGAACCGATGGTCATCTATAATAATCATTTTAATAATTGTTTATTGACCTAATCTTTAACCCTTATGTCTTATTATTTCTAAATTAACTTTCTTCTAATATGGCACTATATTAAAGTAACTTTTTTAGAACATCCAACTGATTCATTACCTTAATATGAAATGTAGATAAAGCAATGAAATACTTCAACGGACTACATTTGTGACTCTTATGGTGAAGTATTTCAGCTTTAAGTAGATACATGCCGAATATATCCAGACCTTATATCATTTTAGAAGTGGTATGCCTACTATTTTCATACCTTCTTAGAAAGCCATTTTTTATGAATTTATGCAATCTTCCTTTTATGTGAAAAACCTGTTTTTTTTTAATTTCATATCGAATAAAATATTTTGGATCTGAAATTATGTAATCTTATATTCTATAGAGCTTAAGCACATTTTGTATCAATATAATATTAGGATAATCAATAAATAATATCGCTAATAACAATTATTTATTTATATTGCTATTCTGAGAAAACTGCTAAAATATAGCTCGAAGTAAAATGCTAACAGAACATGAAGGAATCGCATCGTAGCAGATGATAAATCGCTAGTGCCCCGATATCACGAATATGAATTTGCGAAATTCTTGTTCGACCGAAATCAGCGCAGATTGCTTAACTCACGCACGAGCACGAAGAGCCAGTTTCTAAATTTAACCATATATTCGCGTCCGTGGAACAAAGAGAGAGAAGAAAAAAAAATGAATTTGTGGATATATCGACGCTCGTCATTCGAACTCGCGTCCACATTGCGAGGGTCAACGAATTCAAGCGCGCCATACTCTGATACACATTGGTGCTGTAGCTCGAGTTATCGGCGCAAAGAGCGTAAGAAAAATCGCGTGTACAATGAAGTCGTCTCGCCCCCGCATAAGCTCGTCTCGCTGTATAAAGTGGCCCGCTACTTGCCTTCTATACCGTCGACTAGGGAGGGATATAACGAGGTGACGTCGTCCGCCACGCAAACTTTCCACCGCTTTCTACCTTGCCACATATGATGACTGCGCCTATATATGTATGTTTCCGAGGTTAGACGTAATTGCAGATGTGCTTCTAGCAGTACTTTTGTTTCTTCCCATATTTTTGTGAGGCAAAATATTAAAATGTAAGACAAACTTTTTGCGTAGCTGAAAATATGGGTTACCACAATTTTTTCGAAGTAAACAAAATTGCAAATTAAAGATCCGATCAAAAGATATCTATTTATTTTTATCAGATTCAGAGCATTTTCTTTTACTGATTTTTTTTCCGGGTAAACTGATTCCTTTTTATTTTAGTTCGTTTACTGCACAAATAATAACTATCGATATTTTAAAATAATTATTGTCCCGCAATCCGCAAGGAACGTGAGATTTTATTTGCGAGTCTTCTATCGAAAGCCAGTGTAAAAATATAAGCTCCTAGAAAGTGGCTCCTAGATAAAAAAGTTCATCCTCCGGTAAAAGCTAAAATCAGAGACAGTTTGTATATCGTCCACGCCAATTACCCCGCTACACTGCATCGCGGGTAAAAAGGCTATTCGTCGCACGATCATATAACACGGGGAATTCTCGCGAGTCCTAAATGTCACAGTCATAAATCTCGGCGAGCATGTGTTTTATGAAGATCATTCGAAATGGAAACGGCGGAGTGCAAGAGAATGGAGGGAGAGAGAGAGAGAGAGAGGGGGCCAGTGAATTAGGCTCTGCGTATAAAAGCAGGAGGGTGGCTGGGCGCTTCGGACCCTCCAAGTATACGTGGTCGCGCTTTTATCTCGTGTAGAAAAAAGCCCCGCGTAAACTTACAAACGGCAAATAGAAGCAGCCGCCCGTCGCGGCGTGATAAAAAAACCAGTGGCCATGCAAAGCAGTTGCAATGAACGAATAAGAACGAGAGAGATAGATAGAAAGAGAGAGAGAGAGAGAGAGAGAGAGAGAGGGAGGGACAATGAAAGGGGGGGGGGGGGGGGGGTGGAAAGTCAACTAATCCTTTGGTAGGCGGGCTACTCATTGTGCGAATGCATATTTATATACCTTTGGTGTATGTGTGCATGCGAGTAAAAACGAGAAAGTGTCTGGATTCGACGTGGAAGAGGAGAGAGAGAGAGAGAGAGAGAGAACAAAAAGCGGGAGGAATAACAAGAAAGCACTGGGTAAAATGAGCGAGAAAGGGGATAGCTGTGGGGGGGTTAGCTGACAAAAACAACTCATGTCCGCAAAGTGAGCGCGCGTGAGAGACAATGCGTGGAAAAAAGTAAATTTCGTAACATCGATTGGTTCGAAATTCAATTTTTTTCGGTTGGACGTACCCGCGCTATAGATACGCGATCTGGCCGCGATAGGTCATATGCAATTGCATGCCGAAACAACCACTGCTGGTAGATCAAGCGGTCGATTGAAAATTAACATTCCTTTATCCCGGTCGAAGAAAGCGATATAACCGTTCGTTTTTCCCTTTCACAGGACGTCAATCACACATTTTCTATACAGAGTCAAATTAATACGAAGGGCTCATCTTCAATCAGTCGATACAAGAGTCGGTACAATCATTATTTACCACCGATCTGCAGACACGAAAAATAAAGGGGGGTTCGGGATCCGTGATATCCACGAGACGCACGAATTACTTGTTCCACGGTAGCCTAGCTCAGTCCTATAATTACAGTACCGAGGCTACATAAAATATTCCCCCGTTCGATCCTATATGTACGGTACCGCATTCGATCCAGAGGCCAGAGCGAGAGGAGGAGCTGGCGGCGCACACAGACAGCCCGAGGATCGAAATAAGCGCGTACACGCCGCCGCTGGTGCCGCCGGTGGCGCGTGCGTGGGAAACTGGAATTCGAAATCACGACTGGGCACCGCACCCAGTCTCTCTCCCTCTCGTGGCCCCATCCAGCCAACTCGTGATATATCGGCGAACAATTCTCTGACGTGCGGACTAGCTCTGGCGCTCGGCGGGCCAGAAGTTAACAGTGATACACTGCCGCGCGCGAGTGCCGAGCCAGTGAAAGATGTCGGTCTCCGTGAAATATGCATTCGCCCTCCACCGACGAAGAGTCTCTCTCTCTCTCCCGCTCCCTCTCTAACTCTGGGTATTTGATTCCGCGATATACCCTACGCTCGCACTTGCACCGGAGGCTATCAGGAACGTGCGCGGCTGTCATATCTCTCGCTGTCTCTGTCTCCGCGGCGGTGCACTGCCATCTCTCTCTCTCTCTCTCTCTCTCTCTTTCGTGTGCACTGGCTGCTGCACTCTCCATTGTTTAACGCAAATCGCGCTCGCATGCGATGTTTAATCAGGTCCACAACCGTTCTGACTGCTGTTGTGTACATATATATATTTTTATATATGCATAGTCGAGCCAATTCTTCGTTGGCTTTCAAAACCGCTCTGTGCTACTTTGGGATAGAGGTAGTTCATTTTATTTTTGGAACAAACGAGATAAAGATGAAATTATTCGATGGTGAGCCTTTTAAATGAGGGGCGACAGGAGAGGGGGTGTGGGGGGGGGATTACATCAACGCCGCTGTTACTGCGATATCGGCGCTGATTAATTAATAATTATTACCTGCATACGTGTATTTACATTTACGTCGGGACATATGTTTATGAATATTAAAGAGAGGCACAATAATAGTAATCCACCATCAGCTGTCCTAAAATATACTTTGGAATGAATATTAACGCATCGGACGTGTGCATCAGCTCTTCTTTTATTTTTGCGAAATAAATCCATTATTATCGCAATTAAATAATACGCTTCGTTCGCATACTGTATGACGCATTGTTAATATTGTATATATCAAGCCTCCTATGGATAATGATCGGCGAGTCAAAGTATCGGTGAAAATCCCGCAAATAACGCGTGAAGTACCCGTGACAATGTCACTCTCGATCAACACTGTAAAAACATAACGATGGCCCATCCAGGCAACAAAAAAAAACACACGCACGCATACATCCCGCGCGAGTTTACGCGAGTACACTTGATCAATTCCAAGCCAAGCGTCCCTAAAAAACACATATACATACGTAGAAAGGCGAGTCTCCATGTCGAGCATTAAAACACAGCACTGATAAGCGTGCGGCATCATTTGCTATCACGGAGTCGGGCGAAAGACTCGTATGTACAATAGTACCGGTTATTCTTCCCTATATTCGATATCGGAATCCGATTTAATGCCCGATTCTAATGGGATGCTCTCTCTGCGATACAGAAAAGATGTATATATGTATTATAGAGGGAGAGAGAGAGAACTGAATAAGAGGGTAAACGTAAGCGAGGAGAGAAAGGATGTCCCGGTGGGACGAGGAGTCGGTGCAAGAGAGTGTGGACCGAGAGAGGACAGACAGAAAGACAGAGGGAGAGAGAGAGACAGAGAGAGAGAGAGAGAGAGAGAGGGGGGGAGAGAGATCCGTTACGAGAGCCGGAGATTCAATTAGCCATTCTTCTGTCGCTCGTTAGTCTCTCGACTGGCTGTGGCTGCACTGCACCGAGGCCCCGACGCGCCGGCCGCGTCCTCCATAACGATCCCGTGGTGTAACATCGACTTTGCTAAAGCTTAATTTTCCTCCGAAATCGCCATCTCTCCTGGGCTCACCCTTTTGCTCTTTACCCACTTCTTCACTTCTTCCTCTCGTTGGCCCGTGTCTTCCAGCTGGAAATCATCCTGTGCCATTAGAACGAGCACGCGGACTTGGATTTTCTCGAGTGTAGTTTCATTTTGAAAATCATTCTTCGAGTGCGAAGCTTTATGAATACCTATTTTGAGTAAAAAAGTACTTTTGAGAAATACAAATTCCTAATGACTTCTTGACGAGTTTGTTTTTGACCGAGCGCGAGGGATGAAATTATGCAATATTATCATACTAAATACTTTTGCGCCCTTGAACAATAACAGAGAAGGACTAATTGACTATTAATTAAGGCGCTCGCAAGTTAGATGGAATGCTAACAAGCGGTAACACCGCCAACGCGACGAGTGGATTCTTTCTCTTTATGCGATTTTAATTCAAGCTTCGAGCAGAAAAGTAGTCGCAGGGATGAGTTTTCAAACTGTCCAGGAAGAGTTTTCTTCATACATTTATAATGACCCAAAATAAGCTGAAAATTGACTAAAATATAGAAATTTTTATTTTTTACACGGGAATCCTATTTACAATTTATCTTATAACTAAGGACTCGGAACCAAGTAGAGTAGGTTTAGAATTGTTTTTTTATAAACATTGAGTATTCAAATAATTCGTATACTTCCCTAAGTTAATATTGATGAATGGCTTAGAGAAAATTGATGTTGCTGTGGTATCTACCAAATCTGAGAAATGTTAAATAATCCACTTTGTGTAGTACTCTGAAACACTCTAATTACTTGAAAGCTAATAAGCTAAATTGACGTTTGAGATTAGCTCGCGTATCATACATGTGTATTTTAGCTTATTCAGAGAAGGTTGTAATTTGAGCTGTTCTCCAAAGTTAATAACATATAAGTTGTATGAAATTCTGCGAGATTAGACTGAATTTTCAAAGATCCGAAAAATATAAATCATAAATTGTTGATCCTATTACAAGTTCCTTCACCCCGTCCTCGTGTGATCCCTTTATTTTATATCGATTATCTCTAAAGTTTCAATTCAAATCGGTTATATTATTCGTGCTACAGTGCAGATAATAATCAAGTTGGTGAGGATTATGAAACTTTATAGGCGCCTCGATTCCTTATCGTTTCATTGACCTGAAATGGGATTGAAAATTAATTAAATCGAAATCTCTTTCAGAAGTTCGTTTCTTTCTCCGATTGTTGGATGAACCAATTATAGACTGAACTTAGCGAACTCGTTTTTTCTCCCCCTCTCCGGTTCTCCTCCTTCTTCGATTTCAAGGAGAGAGAAACTAAGAACCATCGCTTACAATTATAGAAACGAAATATAATCGATAACTCGAGATTTTCGGGAGGGGTAAAATTCTGTAGCAGCAGCATCAGCAGCATCGGGGAAAATGGTCTTTATATCGTCATATCGGATACACTGCGTGCGTGTTCATCGTATTCTGACCGTAAGCCGAGCGAGATAAAACGCTCAACAAGTAATTCCGGTAGGAGAAAGAGAGAGAGAACAAGAGCAGAGTGAGAGAGAGAGAGAGAGAGAGAGAGAGAGAGAGAGAGAGCCCGGGGGTCGATTCTTCGATGAAAGTAGGTTAGGGGGATTATAATTGGTATCGACCGGGGCGCAAGAGCTACGCCGCCGCTGCATCGCGAGAGCTCCAGCGACTAATTGAAAAATGCGCCCCGGACTCGAACGGATCGTGCACATTTTGTCAGCCCGAGAGTTTTCCATTCTCTCTTCTCGCGGTTCATCTCGCGTTCCGGTCGGTTTTTTCTTCATTTTTCGCGCGGTTCTTGGAGCAGCGCCGCGTTTTCTTTTTTCTTCTTGCGATCCAACGGCACAGGCCGGAGCCGATGGAGGGGAGGGAGGAATTCCTGCGTGTGCTTTTTTGTCGGTGCTGCTGTTATTGTTGTTGTTCTAGTTCCACCCTGTAGCATTGAATCGCGATGTTTTTGATGCTCTCTCGCGGCGGAGCGAATTGAATTCAATG
>UELU01141738.1:0-47404 GCA_900490025.1 Megastigmus dorsalis
GTTATATACAACTACACGCGAAAACTGCTAAATTATTTCGTATTTGATCATATACGATTGTATATAACCATATACAATTATATATAATGTTCAAGCGTGAAAAATAATGCATAATCACAAAAAATATTTATTTGAACTTTAAAAAAAATTTTTTGATCAAGAAGAATTTGGGTTATACTTATACCCGAAGCGCTGATTTTCCTATTGCAGAGGCATATAACGGGTCGCCACCTAGCGGTAATTCTTAAGAAATAGTTATGCATGGGTATATATTGTTTAATCGAAAAGCACGATTTAAATACAGTTATATATAATTATATAAACTTTTTTACAACTTTATAACATTATGTAAAAATGAATATGATTAAATACGTCTGTATACAAAGCAATAATTATCTCCACTTAGATCAGATTAAATGAACTTATATACGCTTATACCCTATTGTAAACGCCAACATTCAAACTTATTCAACTTTATATAAATGTATACAATTAAATATAAACAACTTCTATTCTAAGAATTTAACAGAATACCATCTAATCAAATAAAATTATATATAAGTTTATAAACTTATATACGAGCTTATAAAAATATTTATGAAATAATATGTTCACATATAGTTATGACTTTTTATATAGAGACAAAATCCAGTCATAATCATATACAAATAGGTACAAACGTATACAATCATTCATAATTAATATATAAATGTATATAATTGCATGAAAATCATTTTTACCCGGGAATAGAATGGTTAAAAAATATTATGTCGTAACTATTTTCGTGTTCTCTGCCAAATCACACTAATAAGCCAAAATTTGAAAACAATCAATATATCTGAATTAGAAAGGTTTTTAATACTTTTTTCCTTAATGTTATTACATAACTTGTTCATAATAATTTATTTTCCACTGTATGATTAAAATAAATATTATACAATATTAAACTTGTAATCAAGAACTAATTCTTTCTTGTTGAAGTGTTTATTTTATGCGTAACAGATAGATAACCTACAGACGTGTTTATAAAGAAAAAATTATCACTAATAAAAAAAAAATCGCAGAATATTTAAAAAATATGATGTTCAATATAATAGTTTGTAATATTTCCATGTGGATGTCTCGTTTAAAAGATCAAAGTCCAGGATGAAATTGACAAAGTGGTTGGCGAAAGAGAACCCACTTTGGAAGATAGGCCAGCCTTAACTAGATTGGAAGCTGCAATAATGGAAGTTCAGCGTCTCAGAAGCGTAGTACCAATCGGTATTCCTCATGGAACAACGGAGGTACATTTAAAAAAATATATTAACTTATTACTATTAACAAAATTTAAATGCGTATTCAACGTCTAGAGAATTAAAATATATAAAGTCACTGCAGATGCCGGATTAACAATTTCTCATAACTTTACATGATCAATGCATATGGAAACATCGTTAGAAATTCATTAGAAAAAGAACAAAGAAAAAACAACGTATTTTTATAGAAATTCGGAAATGCATGAGCTAATGTGGTAAAAATTATCTTGATTCTATATATTAAGCATTAGTTACATTTTTGCAAAATTTTTATCGCATTAGTTCATAATCCTCGTATTTCTAAAACTAAACTTACAATGCAAACGATATTTATGTATATATACAATTCGCAATCGCAAAGGCGTCCTCGAAGAGTTCTTTGAACTTCCGCATTTTTTACATTCGATCGCAACTATACATACATACATACATATATATATATATAAGAAACCGGAAAACTTCATAAAAGAAAAGTTGATGCAACCTAATTCATACATTCTGTATATTCTTTTGTGTACGAAACCGGTCGGTGCAGGATACACGAATCGAGGATTACGACATCCCCAAGGGTAGCATGATAGTACCCCTACAGTGGGCTATTCACTTGAACCCTTCATTTTGGCCAGACCCGTATGTCTTCAAGCCCGAGAGGTTCATAGCGGAAGACGGCGGTCTCTCTAAGGCAGATGCCTTTCTGCCATTCCAGTTTGGTAAGGACCATTGCATTGTCATTTATATTAAAACATGTTTTTTTTTTATATAAACTCGAAGCAACTGACTGTGTCAGCCAATTTTTTTCAAAACACACAGTAGCTTTACAAATATTCAAGAAAGATTCCGAATTATATTAGAAAAAATTTCATAGATTCATAAAAATTTCATAAAGTATAAGGAGAGAAATTTTGTAGTAAAAATTACAATGGTACTGTGCAATCCAATTACAGACTGCCTAAAGTGGAAAAATTATACAACAGTTTTTTGGAAAAATCAAAATAGTGTCTAGTAAATTTTAGCAGATGCATATAAAAAGATTACTACTTTTGCATTCATTTTTCCTAGAAAGAATTGAAACTTTTCTTTTTTATTCATTCTACGATTGAATTGCGCACAATTTAAAAATAGCGTTATAACGATATCCAAGATGATACAAAACTAATTTTCTTTAAAAGGCAAGAGGATGTGCGTTGGCGACGAATTTGCTCGCATGGCATTGTTTCTCTTCGCTGCAAGAATTTTGCACAGATTTACACTATCGCCTCGGCAGGGTTACAAGATCAATCTAGAAGGAGATTGCGGTATCACTTTGGTGCCGAAAATGCAGCATTTGATATTTAAGCGTCGCCGCTGATATCCAGTTTATCAATTATGAAACTAAGAAAGCCAATATTGCACGTCGTTATATACATTGTACTCAAAAATTATCATATCTAAAACTTTTCAATGCCATTTTATCTGCGATGCTTAGAATCTCATTTGTTTAAATAACGTTTAGTAAATAATGTGTAAATCTTAAGTTAGTTTATTTTGTACGTTAAAATTTTTTAATTGTAAATTAGAATTTAAAACTTTGATAATAAATCTTTGCAGTTCAAATAATAAAAATTCATTCAACTGTCTACAATCACTCCAATTTAAGTTAAGCAAAAACCTATATACAATACACGATAACGACAGATCCAAACTCCTCGAATACTACGCAATGAGAAAATAAAATTAACGATAGCCTATATTATATATATTTATAAATAGCTTAATGGTACAGGGCATTTATGTTGTATTTATTCCGTCCAGCGATTTTTCACCTTTTTCCTGCCACAGCTTGCCGCGCCGTTCTTCTACATCGACTTTTAGCGTCCCGCATTGGCCTTTTTTACTCATTAGCAGTTTCACTCCTTCTTGTTGCTTACCTTATTCTTCCTTCGAGCGTGTCCCTCTTTCTTTCGCTTCCTCGATGTCTTTCTTCTTTTCAGAGTCGCGCTCGCGAACGAGGCTCACACCAACCCATTGACACAGTCGCGTCGAGGCAACAATGGGCCGAGCTGTGAACCCGCGCACCTGCAGACAATTTAATTTCGTGCAGATCGTAGGGGCCGGGGGCCCCCGATGCAGCATTCAAAAATAACAATGGGGCAAAAAAACACGGTGCGCGCGCGGTGGCTGTCGTGAAATTTCCTACGGCGCGGTGCATTTCTGCCGATCGCTACGACGTGACCAAGTCCATCACGCATGATTGACCGGCGAAACGCCACCGCGGCTGGCAAGAAAAGTACCCGAGACGGCGAGCATGTATGAGAGAGAGAGAGAGAGAGAGAGAGAGAGAGTCAGAGGAAAAGACAATAAGACAAAGATCGCACGATGTGGTAATGTCTCTCTGGACACGTTCAGTTTTGTTGTGTGTCGAGTAAGTCGCCTGCGTGTACACCTAATGTACTACCTATAATACTAGTGTAATTTGAAAATTGTAAAGATGTGGACAAAATGCTACTGATTCATAGGCTCTTAAATTTTTGCAAGTAATTTATCATTTCGATCAAGAGAGAACTATTTATTTTTATCAGTTATGTTATATGTTAATAATATCCCCATCTCCGCTTGCTTTGTTGGAAAGGTTATAGTGAATTTTATTTTCTTATATGTAAAATTATCAATATAAGCGATGAAAAGAAATATTTACATTGTTTCACTTTCTGATTTTTTTTTCATACATAAGAATGATAGATCTTCTATCAATAAATAAAACACATACCAAGCATGTAGCAAGTAGTTTCGTATTTGATGTTTTTTTTTCTTTAAGTTTTCAAACTGCAGTGACAAAAATGGGAAATGATTAGCAATAACAAAGAAAAAAATACTAACATGTTTTTAAAAATTCTATAAGGGTATTTTTTTCGTTAATATTAGTTAGTGCGATTATTATTCACTGATGGATCAAAATGTATTTTTAAGAGCTCTAACGTACAATATAACTTCAAAATAATAGTCTCCACTAATAATATTTACAAGTCGTTGCTACTTGATGTATAATATATGTATTTAATGAAAATAGATGTGCACATTTTAATTAGCGATTTAAAACTGAACGCATTGATAGTCATATTAATGTCGAGTTTGAAATTACTCTTATCGCGTAAGAATAAAAAAGATTGGTGATGCCTGACCTTCCAAACTGCGGAAAGTTTTATTCAAATTTATCTTAACCAAAGTATACGTTATATTAACAATCGGGACTATTTTAGTAATTTAACTATTAACAATAATTTATTATCAATAAATTGTGTGTAGAATTTTTATTTCTTAAGCAAGAAACTGAAAAATGCAAATTAATAAATAGCAGAAAAAAGTGCTGAATTTCTACAGTTGTTCTGATACGTGATTTTACTTTATATCACTGTCTAAGATACCTTCAGCTCTGTACAGTCCAATAAGTTATAATTTGGCGTTTGTACATGGAATCCTGGTATTGATACTTTTATTGAATACATTTTAGCATATCATCATAGAGTATGAAATGTGACCTGACGCAGATAGAGCTGTGTTTCCGTAATTAAAATTATACAACATTATATATATATATAAATTCAAACAGTAGATTCTAAGTTTTTTAAGAAAAGTGAATTCTGGAAGCAGTTATTGCGCAAATTGTCATAAAAAGTATTTAAAAAATACACCAGCCTTCAAAAATACAACACTTCAAACACACATAATAAATATTATAAACTGTTTTTTTCTGGTAAATATATTTAATACTTAACAAATGCAGCGGCTTAAAATTAAGATATACCTCGATAACATACGTGCAGCAGCGGGGATTGCACAATGAGCTCTGTTCTCGGTAAAGTAGCCTAAATCGAAAAACTATAAGTAGCACCGCTCTCGCCTACTGCCCAAAAGCATAGTGTTATATATATTTGTTGAGTTATGCGAAGGGAATTGAATCGTTGATTACAGTGTTTCGTCGGTTTCTTAAAAGTTAATTATAACTTTTATCTGGATATATCAATATGTTTTTATCCATGTTGAAAAAAAAAGAAAAATATTCGATGCGATTGGTGCACAGATAATACTCAAGGCACTATTTAAAGCGGTATTCTTTAGTAGTAATGCTTATCTTTTTCTTTTTCTTCTGAAGAACCAGCACATAAGAAGTAAGATTTTTACAGTTTATATCGATTATATTTGGAAGAAAAAAATAACTGTAGGTAATGGAGATCGTGTGCGTTGTCGTCGCACTTTAATCATTATATATAATGTTGTATAATTTTAATTACGGACAATAAAGAAGTGCATTTATATAGCTAATTATTGTATATTATTGTTTATCTCCATCGTAACTTAAAAATATACATATCCTTATTGCAAATTTATTAGTAAATTTCCTCGTACACTATCTAAATAGATGTGCATTAATATATATAACGCATTTGCAAATAAAGGAAAATCATCTTTTATAAAAATGAATTGCAGTAGCTTTGACCACGGTTTTTTTTAATTGAATCACAATTAATGGCATCGATGTGTCACAACCAGTCTTTACTACGGTACTTCCCAAAAATTACTACGAGTAGTACACTCGGAAGCGTTTCATACACTTTTAGTTATCAGTCTTTCCCATACAGGTAACACAAACAAAAATCGCCGGAGGAATTATTTTCGAAACCTCATCGATAGCTCGCGTAGTCTCCCTCGCGCTTATTCCCAATGCAGCCGAATATATATATATATATATATATGTTTCCTCGTAGCCGGTATAATATAAGCAATTCCGCGATCAGCATACACGTGCAACATTCACCAGAGAGTCTCGTGCGTAAGTATATACATATATACACAATGCAGAGGGGGGAAGAAAAACGAGGAAAGTCTCATGAGCGCAAAACTGGAGGAGTGTGGATTTTCACGCGCGTTTTCCTCGTTTGGCGTATCTCCTGACGCAGCACCGGCGGCGCGTGCGTGCGGCTCTCTGTCGGTCGCGCTCGCGCGGGGGGCAATTTCACAATCGTGTGCGCGCATGCCTTCTATTATAAAGTGCGTCTCTCGTTGTGTGCAGTGTATATGTGTACTCGGGTCTCTCTCTCTCTCTCTCTCTCTCTCTGTAGTCACCAGCGTACGTACATATATATATATATATAGACACAGTGCTGCAGTAGAGGTACTATAAGCGAACCGCGAGAGCCGCCTTACGTAAGCTCGCGCGTGCTTTGGGGCCACTTGACTCTCGTGTCATTAACCCTACGGTTTAGACTCCACTTCACTCGCTCCTCGGCCTATAGTCGATACATTTCGTTAGAAATCCACCAGGCAGGTGAGTTTCTCTTAAGTCAACGTGTATATATGGCACGACGACGATGGGCGACGCAATGAACAGCTGGGGTCGTGCACAGGACCATCGGCTACCGACTCCTGTCCCGTTTCGAGAATCGGAAGAGTGGCCGGACGATATTTTGTCGGAAGATTCTGCATATATGCGTAAGGTGTGCAGTGCCGCGCAACCCCCTGCGATTAGCGCGAGTGTTCGACTAATACATATGTAGGTGAACCGCCGGTAGCTGGCAACGGCTAGTTATACCATAGTTTGCCCAATTCGCTTGCGAGATCGTTCAAGACTTTCTGTCTATGCTCGCTGCTGCTTCTGTAATCTTTTTATAATGGCTTCTTTTTTTTTTTTCTTTCTTAATCTGTGAAAATATTGCTGACTCTCGATGAGCGTACATCCGTAGAAAGGTGCAGACATTTGTGCCCGTGTTTAATTTATTCCGTTTGTTGCAATAAGTACAACGGCAGCTTATACCGAAGTTCTCATTATCCGTGCAGTATTTATAAATATCATTAGGCTGAAAGTCAAAGATTTTGAGTCACGAGGAAATTATTAGCTTATTTTTTTTAGCAAATTAATATGCAGCGTAATAGTCTGTTAGATGACAATGAAAATGTATCACTTCGTGCAGTTCCGCAGTTTCGTTCAACGATCGCCAAGAAACTTAATAGCTAAATTTTTTTTTAATAATCGCCGAAATCTGCTCCTCTCGCGGTGCAATAAAAAAAAAAGAGGCCGGGACACACCGCATCTCTTCGGTATCCCCGACAATATTATATTCTCGCGCCACTGACAGAAGCGATTTACCACTTTGCGCGCGCGCAATTTTTGCAATCAGGCCAAAAATAAACCGTTCGAAAGCCATATAGCGCCTGAAATTCTCGCCCGCGGTCCAGCAGAATGAGAAAAAAGGAAAAAAGAGAGGAGAAAAGAAAAAAGGAGGCGGCTGCCGGCCGCGGGTAAATAAAAAGTGCGAAGTTTGCAGGTCGATCGTGAATCCGGCGTAAAGAGAGCGAGAGAGAGAGAGAGAGAGAGAGAGAGAGAGAGAGAGAGCGTTAGAGGCTCCAAACTTTTTTCAAATGTATATATATGGATAAAGAGAGCCGCTGTATAGTCGGCCGGGACATACGGAGAGACACACAAGTGCCGAAAATGCGCGAGAGCAGAGTCGGCGAACCGCGCAGTTGGACCAGGCGCGCGTACGGGAAGAGAAAGCTAGCGCCGTCGTCGCGGCTCTCTTTCGTAGGCCTCGAGCGCAGTTGGTTTACACTCGGTTGAGGTAAGGAACGAGGACGAGGGCCGGAGCGGCAGTTCGCCCGTCTCTGTCTGCCTGTACTGTTGCCGTTGCCGCTGTTGCTGTTGCCGTTGCTGCTGAGGCGCACCACTACAGGCCCCCGTCTCCCCGCCCGCGCGCCTTCCCCCGCCGAGTCATTCGCGAGATCGGACGGGCGCCTTTTTTTGAAGGCCGTGTGCAGCAGCAACAGCACCAGCGCTGCCCCCGACCGAAAAACTCGCAGCCAGCCGAATCATCATCATCTCTCTCTCTCTCTCTCTCTCTCTCTCTCTCGCGACCCGAAGGCAGCTTTTTTTTCAGCTGGCGCGAGGAGAACGACCCGCGGCTTCGATTGACGATGCGAGGAGAAAGGTGTGTATGTGTGCGGTGCATAGGCGAGATATTCCGATACTGATAACGCAATAGTACACACTGGTTTATTGTTTGGCTGTTGACTTTTTCAATTGTCCCACTGAGTGCTGTGTCGATTCCTATCTTGCTTTATGAGCTTTTTGTTGAGGTTATTATCGTATTGTTCGCGCGAGATGAATTTGTCTTTATTATATATAGATTTTCGTGCTTTCATCTTATAATACCGAAGGTATATAATATGCTTTAAGCTTTCATTTGCACAGTTATTGCTAGTCATATATAACTGTTAAAATTATTGTTCACCTAAAACCTTATTCTATAAAAATAATTACTTAATTTAGAGCTAGTATTTATTTTACTTATTTTCTTACCATGTCGGGGGTGCATGCCTTTGTTAGTATACCTATATCCATATATCTGTACCTTAAGAAATCTTAACTAGATTAAATCGAACACTTTTTAAACATTCATTGGAGCTATTAAAGCTTGAATAAAAAAAATGCAAAAACTTTATTTAAAATATATTTTCCATATTGAGTGTGTATATTTTAAAAAAAATTACAAATACCCATTGTATCAGTTTCGATCATTTTTAATTAGAATTACCCTAATCAAGAAGCTTCTTCTACAAATGAATTGATTTCGTAATCGTTATTTGGAATATCTTATATTGCTACAGTGAAAACAATCAAATCTTAGTACAGAAAAAGTGTCCCAAACCATTAATTTTATATTTCTGTATCCGAAATTTAAGTATATTTACAAAACAAGTGTCAAACAAGTACATTTATGTAAGTAGTTGGTCACTACATAAATCATTGCGTACAGTGATGTAAAGCAGAAGGTGCGACCCGAAACTAGAATTGCAATTGCTTTTTGTCTTTACCCGCGTCTATACTTCTAATAAGGAATTAATTATCTCATTTAATTATTTTAAATAAATTTCCATGATTTTCTAAAGTTGTGTTTGTATAGATAAATGCAATTTAATTTTCTACTTTTATGTTAATAAAAATCTTATCTAATACATTATGTAGCTTTAATTTACTAATTGTATACATAAATGCTTATATGATCATGATATCAAGAATAAAGTAAAATAATATAAAAATATTAAAAAAATTTTATACATGCAAAGGAAAATAAAATGAAAATTTTTAATTTTTTAAAGTTAATTATTTATTATTAATTTAAAGTTGTTTTTATTTTTAAGATCAAAAAGGTCGAGCCGGTATGGCATAGAAAAGATTGATTTCATTATGAATAATCTTTCACAATTGATCTTCAATAACTCTACATTTTTACTTTATACATTTATAAAATAATGTAACTTGCTAGAACTTTTATAGTACTTATTAACTAAAAACATTTTTTTTCGATTAAGGTATGAATGGGGATGTGGATTGGAGTTAGGTAGTAGACGATAATACATTGTGTTTTTCTTTTTTTGAAAAATATGATTCTTTTATTGATATTAATTTCATTTTGTAAAAAAAGTATTTCTATATTAAATAGTATAAATCTATATACGACCCAAAAATTTGTGGTCGACAGGTGAACACAGTGCGGCGGTTTTCGGATCGATCTGGGGATCGCACATCATACTCATTCTCACACATGCGAGCACACATTCATCGATAAAAAAAAGAGAAGTGAAGAAAAAATAAAGATAATTGAACACTGAGACTTGGAAAAAGTTCACAAGCTAGAAGTATTCGAGTATACTGTTCTAGTTGAACATTTCACATTGTGCAATCAACGACCTCGTTTTCGTCGATTACAATAAAATTGGTAATACGTCGCATCATCCTTATTTTTTCCATCTTCCCTCGAAGCATTAAGTCTTAAACACGGAGAAAAATATTACGCTCGACGATAATACAAGTGTCGAATAGGTACAAATTGGCAAAAGAGTATAGGTAAAATTCGATCTACGAACTATATAACAATTTTGTAATAACCAAATGTAATTTTGCTTCGAATGAATTCTTTTCTCCGTGCGCACACACGCATCATTAAATAATAATGAATAACTCGCGGGTTCGACGCACTCATACAAATGCAAATAGAAAAAAAAAGAACGCTAAACGCAATTGCACACAATTAATAACTAACACACACGTATTAATGAATAAGATAATAATGTCTATGTATATATAAAATATATGAGGTGGTACAAGTATAACAAAGGAACTTGTCAACCAAGCCATACTCTGGTCTGCGCGCGGCTCTTCATATCTCCGTATGCGGAAACTCATTGCCTCATTTATCCAAGCAATAATCGCACTGATATTCCTTTTGCGTGGGTGCTGTCGCGGCACACCTTTTTTCTTTCTCGTCGATGCTGTATATTGCTTGTACAGTGATGCATTTAAACGGGTCTGCAGTCATTCGAACGAGAGGACCCAGATATATGTATATATAAAAAACGTACGATAATATTAAAAAAAAAAAGAAGTATTACCGGTAACTCTCGGTTATGGGTTTTGTGTGATAGGGAATAAATTAAAGAAGCTGCGGTCGCAAAGCGGTGTTGTCTTTTTACACAAATAAATATAATGGCGGTGGGTATATATCTATAATAAAAACAATTAAACATATTACGAGGAATAACTAACGTGGTTTTGCAAACGGTTAAGAACACAAGCGGGGCCTCATCATAACCTTCCGAGGCTTCGATTTTTTTTTCTCCTCTCCATACCTACTCATCTACTCGTCTTTGTACTCTAAGTTCGCGGCCGAAATCGGCCCGTATTATGCCCCACAAAACAATGAAAGCAGTGATTTTTCCGCGCACTCCTCTCTCTCTTCTTTTGTTTTTTCTTACACTCATCGTGAAATTGAATGTCTCTTAAATAGCTTGAACGCGAATTCATTGGTCATGTCGATCTGTTCGATCCAATGAACGGATCAACTTCTCTCTGCGGTCGCCCAGAGAAAAGTTGATCCATCAGTTCATTAGAGGGTTCGAGGCAAGGCATAACGCTCCCACATATATATCGTTCGCACTGGGATTATCGATCACGAACGTGATCTCAATAAGGCGACTCTGTGAAAAAAACGAACAAGTCCAAGAATATCCGCGAGAAAAGCTAACTAAAAAAAGTTTGTATCACAAAGCCGTTGCAAAGAGGAAAAGAGACGAGTATACGCGAAGAAGAAGACTCACTGCTTTTACTATTTTATAGCTTATTGCAAATACGACAATTCGAAGCCCGTTGCGTGAACGATACGAAGAGCATTTGCAAATTTGCGCAATGGGCTTACGGAATTATCGAATGTTTTAAAGAAACCTTGAGACTCCTTCTATAGTCCACGTCGAGAAGTCATAGTCGCTCATTCGGAGCGAAATAGGAACGGCAACCGTGCTTACAATTATTATTATCAATGTTTTTTTTTTTCTTTCGTTTCTATTTATCATATCTTTAGTCTCTCGAGTTTACTTGGATCCTACGTTGCGCACTAGGAGATCCTTGTCCCGCCTGATCAGGCAGACTTTGAATGGGTCCGGTGTGACGGTGACTCCGGCATTGCCCTTAAGACTCGGTAGACTGGCACCAGGAGGTAGGACCAGATCGAAGTTGTGCAGTAGATTCGAGAAAAAGAGAAAGAGCTCCATGCGCGCGAGCACGTCGCCGAGGCACATACGCCTACCGACTCCGAAGGGCATAAAGTACTCGGGCTTGTGGACATTGCCCTCGGCGTCGAGGAAGCGTTTCGGCTGGAATTTCGTTGGTTCCTCCCAGAGCTCCTCGTCCATGTGTACCGCGTGCAGGAGAGGTATGACCTGAGCGTCCTTGGGCAAACTGAACCCTCTCACATTGACATCCCTGCAAGCACAAAAATGGAGATGGATCGGTCAGATGGGCCACATTGCGAATGATCGGGATTTATTATATACTCGTATATGATCGTGAACGAACGTTTCGAAGCACATCGCGCGCGCGGGCCTATATACGAAAATGAGGAGATGAATTTGCTGAATCACCTTGAATTCACCTATTTGCATGAAAGTAAAAGGGATATCGGTGCGCGCTCGCGTCCGCGATGCAATCGCCGAAATTTCAGAAATGAAATTCCGTTAAATCCCGCAAACTGACGCAACAATCGACACTTTATACACAAGCCTATATATTTCATATTTAGCATATTTCAATATTGGGCACATGTATGTATTTCGAGCGATTTATTTATGGCTGCATTTATATATCGGCTGCAAAAAAAATTAATCATCGTCGAATTCTTCTGTTTGCCGGCAATGGGTCATAATTTGTTTTTATCGAGAGCGGCGCGCGCCGCGCAGGGTTTATCAATTGAAAAAAGGATTTATCAGGGCAAGACGCTCACTCAAGTAAATATATGTATATATATGTCTTCAACTTGACTTAATCAGAAATCGTGTTTACTTGAAATTAAACAGAAAACACTTTTATCGGCGCACTCCTGCGCCGTTGCTTAATCCCAATATTAATTACAGTACTGGCGGCGCGCAAAGATTCATTCGTAAAATAAAATATATCGCAATTGTATTTCCGACGAAATTACTGTATAATACAGGGAAACACTCGAGCGTCGACTATAGTTATATCGAAATAGAAGAAAGACGGGATAAAGTCATCGTTACAATATACGCGGCCTTTGTCAATTGCACTCGGTTTAACGAAGCAAATCATTTTGGTGAATAACGATATAATGGGGCGCCTGCAAAAGCGGCGGGAAAAAGACGCGAGTCAGGCGCTATATATTCCATTACATAAAAAAAAAAAAAAAAAAAAGAAATTATGCAATTCCGACAAACACGTTTGCCCAGATTTATATAACCTTTGAGCGGTAAAGGAGCGCTCCTGCCTTATACTCCTCACCAGTACGCCCGACTTTCGGCCATTCTCCCCATCGTTTGACAGGTGAACGCGCGCGCGCTCATCGAGATCTCCAAACTCACAATATATATATATATAGAATCGGAAGTTTCGCCCGATATCTCCTTTTCCCGCGCTTTGCTCAATGAACGCACACACACGTACATTTGTTCTATAAAGTCGCACTTTTTGTCGCAATCTCACCGTTGCTATACACCATCTCATTATCGACGAACGAAAAAAAAGAACGGTGTTCTCTAACGGTAGGAAAACGAGGCTATATAATGTATACGCGAGTAAGAGAGAGTGAGAGAGAGAGAGAGAGAGAGAGAGAAAGAGAGAGACATAGCTTCCTCTTTTTGCGTACCTCGGCCGGGGCTCCAGCCGCGCACGTGCTACCGTCACGCTCTATACAACATATA
This sequence comes from Megastigmus dorsalis, assembly GCA_900490025.1. Taxonomy (NCBI): domain Eukaryota; kingdom Metazoa; phylum Arthropoda; class Insecta; order Hymenoptera; family Megastigmidae; genus Megastigmus; species Megastigmus dorsalis. The sequence continues at coordinate 13,539 of UELU01141738.1, forward strand.
TATGTATAGAAAATCCTTTTTCACCCCTCCCTCCCCCTCCCCCATTAAACGAATTACTTAACTTCTCGAGTGCTTTTTGCGCCTATATATATACGTACACAGCCGCCTCCGACCGCGAATTCGATTCGACAAAAAGAGCAACGAGTATATATATATATATATATTCTAACGTAACCGTATCGCGGCGCGACATCTCTAACATGCGTTCCGATCTACCCGGGACCGGTAAATTTTGGCGTTTCTTTGTCTCTGCACGGGACTCGATCGAACCAATAGTCCGGTGGCTTTTTTTTCCTCTTTTCTTTTTTTAATGCGCTTATAAACGATCGGCGCGCAAGAGCCGTCGATCGCCGGCGGCGGCCCCAGTCTCGGCTGTACACTCACACACAGAGAGACACACATGTACGGAGGCAGCGAGACACAGAGATATAATAGGCGGCTCGGCTGGTCGGGCAGCTCGACGACGCGACGGGGCGACAAGCGGCCGTGTGTGTCATCGACCTCGAAATCGAAGGTGGGCCCGTCCCGAAAAGAGCGGCAGTGCCAAGTTGGCTTTCACTTTTGTTCGGTGCAGTGGCTCGCGCGCCCAGAGAGCACCGTTCGCAACGGTGTTCTCGCCACCGACACACACACACACACACGCGCGCGCGCACACGCACAGGCGCAGACAGACAGAGAGACACGCACATGGTCGCCGTCGTCGTCGCGGCTGCTCCATTATGGTTACGCGGCCTGACTCGCGAGACCCGCGAGACGTACAAGACGAGCGGAATGAGACGAGAAGGAGGAGGAGAGAAAATGTTTAACTACTATACGCGACCAGCGTATATATATGTGCGTGTGTGTGTGCGTGTTTGTACGCTCGAGTTTCTTTTCTTTCTTTCCTCTCGTTTTTTCCTCCTTCGCCTCTCTCTCTCTCTCTCTCGCTCTTGGTTGCAGAGGCCGATCCTTTGAGGGAGACCGCGGCGCGCGCGCCGCACGCTCGAGCCCGATTGTTTGGTTCTTCTTACACACGCTCACCTATATATGTATATATATGTGCTCCCGCGCTCTTCGCTGCGATCGGATTCAAAATTAGCGCCCGGATGACTTTCTCCTCTCTGCGCTTCTCTTTTTTTTTTTTGCAGTTAATTGGCTATGAAGAGGATTTAAACTTTTCGTATTTAATATGCGCCGCGGTTTAAAGCCCTTTAATCCTGGTACACTCTCATCTCCTTTCTCGCGGTCAATATTTCAGCGCTCGCTTACGACAATCTTTTCGGCTTATTAAAGCACTGACCGATCGGAGCATTATTCATACATTCCGTCTGGATCTCGACTCTTCCTTCCCTTTTTTTTTCTTTTTTGCCTGCTTTCGCGTGTTTATAACCAGGAGTGATATTATGTAGAGAATTTTTGCACGTACTACGGGTCATTGCTGTTCACGCTTGCAAGCCGAGAGACTTGAGAGGTCAACAATATTCATGCAATAAACTGGTATATATATATATATATATGCGTTTCGAGGAATCTCGAGTTTTCTGTCAGATCGCGGGGGTTATACTCCGTTCATTGCTACCGGCGTGCGGGGAGAACGTATTGATAGTCAATATCGCGAGTACCGCGCAGTGTAATTATAATTTCTTTAAAGGCGCGCGCAATTAAAATTACAATTCATTAAGATCCGCCGTTAATCACGTCCGATTGAAGTGCATATATATAACGCGCATAAATGATAAACGTCCGGGCGAGGGCGGTACGATGAGAAGTGATAATTCGAATGAATGTATATAGGTAAGTGAACTTACCGAGTAGTGGCGTGTGTCGTGCCGAGCGGTACGATGCTCGTCCTGCGCAGTACCTCGAGGATCGTGGCTTCGGTGATCGGTAAGAATTGCATGTCCTCGAGGGATGGCGATCTCGTTCTGCCTACAACCTGATCGAGCTCCTCCTGCACGGCGTGCATAGCGTCCGGATTGTGGAGCATTAGAATCACTGCCCATTCGAGGGTGGTCTTGACCGTCTCCATGCCGGCTGAGAAGAGGTCGCCAAGAATCTGTTGCAACTGACGATCTGTAATCAATCGAAGACACACACACACGGCCACGTTAATAACGCACGACATTTCGAGACATTGCGCTGCAAAGGGGTAGATGCGAGGAAATACCGCTCAGTGTCTGTATATATAGGATACTAACCGTGGTCTTTGCCGTGGTAGAGACTCTGCAGTCTACCCTCTTTTTTCGCTTTCTCCATCTCGTGTAGATATGCATCGATGAGATCTCGCGTCTTAGCCGAATCGTAGGATCGCCTATGCTGGTCAATGATGTCTTGGAAAAATTCCGCCATCTCCATTCGGTTGGCGTTGAGCTTAGCCTTCACTGTCTGTAGCCAAGGAAGACACCGAAACGCGGGGATGTAATTCACGAAGCTCAGACGGCCAAACAGACGGAAACCCTCTTCTATCAAGTTCATGAAGCGCTTGAAGCGCGGATCGCTATTGGTGAATCGGGTGCTCATGATAATCGAGCAGATCACGTTCGTGATCGATAATCCCAGTGAAAACGATAGAGATGTGGGGGCGCCATGCGTTGCCTCGAAGCCTCTAATGAACTGATCGACTTCGCGCTGCAAAGATCAAAGATAAAAATTAGCTTATCCAGTTATATATATATGATGCGACTTTTTGTTTTTCTTTTTTAATTTGTAGTATACGCGTAGCATAAGTTGCATACGCATGCAAAGTTTATAAGTTACAAGGATCGAATCGACGATTGACCAAATTCTGTGGGGCTCTATCGTGTAATGGATTACTTCTATAAAAGTGGTTTGACAAACTTACCATAATCGTTGTTTCCATTATGCGTCGACCAGCTGCTCGGGTTGTCATTCCGAAGTTGCGCAGGATCTCGTGGACGAATTTCCTTTGGTCTTTCCATAGAGCACCTTCGGCATTGATGACTCCTGCAATACAAAGTGCAATCTACGTGAAATTTGTTATTCATCAGAACCGAGCACATTCTATAAATTATCGTCTCTCGTATTTTTACGCGTGTTTCGATAGTCGTATAGAAAACTAGAAAACTAATGAAATTACGACAATAGAAAGACGATTAATAATTAGTATATAACAATTAATATAATTAATATAGAAAACGAGAAGTGCACCTCGATGTTATTTTGAAAGGTTCAACGAGCGCCGTTAGCTCGTGAAAGCTTATCATGCGAGATTTTACTTTGTAGGCGCTAAATCTCCCTGAAGATTGCTAACGATGCACGCGAGACAAAAACATACATATATATATATATATATATGGGAGAGACAGAGAAGACCAAAGATAGACGGGAGGAATCGGCACTTGAACCCCGGCGAGCGTTGATCCTCGAGTATATCAGTGACAAAGTCGCGCTCTCGACGATAACAGCATTCTTATTCGTAAGAACCATTTCGATAATAAGAAAAAAGGAGTTTTAATTTTGGAATAGGATTATAAAGTTAACGACCGATGCTCCCGCACAATTAGTAAACTGTTTAATTGAGTAGTAATTATTAGACAAATGAGGTTTTATTTGATAAATATATAGTGTAAATGTTAAATCACAAAAATAATATTTTTTTAACATAATGTTTGCTTATTTATTATTTATTTGATAATTCAATAATATTAAAAGTTATGGAATTTTATTTTAAATGAAATGGTTTCAAATGATTCGATGAGTGACAGTTTCTTTTTCTTTTTTAATTGAAGAATATAAAAGAATTTGTGAATATTTATAGATTAAGCGAGAAAAATACAAAATTATCAACTTTCGATTTAGTTTAATTATTCATCTATTTAGTTAAATTTATTCATCTATTATTCAATAAATTAATCGAAAATTTCTTTTAATTCATATAACAATACAACTATATTTATATAAAGGCAGGTATCTCTCTGTGCGTGCATAAATGTCGCGCCAATATAATCAAAATGATTCTTATTACGTATTAAGCTTTAAACAGTGAAAGTTTCGGGGCATTAAAGAGCCGCGCGTACATACTTAAAACCTACAACTTTTTTATCGCTCGTAAAAGAAAAAGACACACGAAGTTATTCCCGCAGAAACAATTCGCGCTGTCAAAAAAAAAAAAAAAAAAGAAAAAAGAAAAAAGATAAGAAAAGCGCAGAATCCGAGCAATCGGCGCGTCGCGTTTCTACCCCTCAACGGAGTAAAGATAAATATAGGACACGTGCTAGTCACGCTTCGCGACTCACCATATCCTCCAAGTATGTTGTTGAACTCTGTGTGCGGCCTGGCAGTGAATTCTTCGCGTCTGAAGGTTTCTCTGATCAGCCTGTAATCGCTGAGTACAACGACCAGTTGCGTCCCCAGCCGTACCGAGAACATCGAGCCGTACTTCTTGGCCAACTCGCCGAACCTCAGATGTAAGTCGACTCCCTTCATGAAGGGCAAATAGCCGAAGATCGGTAGGCCCCATGGGCCCGGCGGTAACATTCGCATCTGCTGGAACCACTGACAGAGCCGCACGAATAACAGCACTGAGAAGAACACAGCGAGGGTGGGGAAAGCCTCGGAGGGCCTGTCACCCAATATCCCGGACAGCAACTTCATTATGTTTTCCACAAACATTTCTGCTCTCTATGTTTGTTTCTTACCGTCGTCGTTATTATTATATATGTATCGACTCGTGCTGGTGTGTTGCCGATCGTCAATAGATCGTAAACACACTGTAGACTGTATTTCGTGCCGATACTCGACGTTTAAGTCCCGTAAATCGAAACGATCGGCTAACCGATCGTAGCCGAAAATAATGAAAAATCGGTACGAGTAACGATCTTTCGAAAATCTGAGCGAAAAGCTCCAGTATAAGGACTGTTATCGGAGCTCGTTCTCTATATATATACGATGCACTTGCTGCTTGCTCTCACAGATCGCGTCTCCGACTGTCGTGCGCCGCAACTGCGATGATATATAAATTCGAAAAAGTTCGTCTCTGTTTGTTAAAAAAGAGCTCGCCTATATATGTCTGTATATATATATATATATACACCCATATATATCAGGCCTCTTGGTAGTGTATAGCAGACGCGTGCGAGCTACCAGAGGATTTAGTGTGTACTAACATACACCTTCTTGTCCTTGCCTGTCTTATATAGTGACTCATCAGCCGGCGGCAGCAGCGCTCTCGCGCCTCTCTGCACAGCAGATCCCCGAGCCGGCGGCCGCCGCCGCCGCCGCCGCCACCGCCGTCGCCGAGCCGCCGATACCGTGGAGCGAGCGAGGTATACTGCTGGAGGAGAGGAGAGGGGGGGGGGGGGGGGGGCGGCGAGAGACACCGCCGCGCGCGCCAGAGTAGCAGCCAGCAGGACCCCGCTGGGACTGTCGCGTCTCACTCTCTTTTGCCCGGCGCTCAGTGTATATGCGTACGCACGCTCGTGTAGTACGCGAGAAATGCGCTGCTAGCGGCGGGCGGTCTTGTGTGGGGGAGGCCAGGCGTGAGGGAGAGAGGAGGAGGGGGAGGGGGGTTGGACGACGACGACGACGAGACAAGACGAGAGCGAGAGGGAGTGAGACGGAGAGAGGGAGAAAGGGGGACTGCGAGGGCGGACCCCTGGTTCACACCGTCTCGTTGGTCGAGCGCCACGCGGATTTTGCCCGCGCGCCGTACGGTCGACAGGTGGGAGAGAGAGAGAGAGAGAGAGAGAGAGAGAGAGAGAGACAAATGCCTGTGGCTGTGTGTGTGTGTGTGCCCCAAAGGATAGTTGGAGGGAGAAAGAGAGAGAGAGAGAGAGAGAGAGATTTTGAATTGTTTAACGGCCGGGGCCAGTGGACGGGAATAGTGGGGCCTGTGGGAGAGAGAGAGCCAGCATTTGCCGGCGGACCGGCGAGGCGCGCGGAGCTTCCGCTGCAGCGCTGGAAAGTCCGCGGCATCTCTACGCTCCGCATCGCCAGCTGATAATAATAATCCGTGACGATTTTTGGAGTCGGCGTTGTTGTTTTTTTGTTTCGTTTCTTTTTTTGTCTTGCTTTTGCGACACGGTAAAAGTTCATTATTTTGTGCCGGCGCAGTGAAGATCTCTCGACTCGCTCTCAAGTTCTCGTCTTCGCTCCTGGTGCCTATATTGGTATATTTCATCTCGTATATATAAGGTTGTGTTCGATCGTTCTCTGTGTCTCTGTGTCTGTGTGTGTGTGTGTGCTGCGATCGCGGCATGCACATTCTGTCAGTTACAAACATATATAGCATTCTGTTGGACTTCGCTCGTTTCTTGTAGATAGCTTATATTTGTTAAAGGTAGATAATTCGTTCGCAGCGTCGTTGGTCGTGTAAAACAATTTTTACATCATTGAGGTAACATTGTCGAAAATATGGTTATTTCCCGTACAGTGCGATCTCAGCACGAAAAATTTCGTCGATCTGTATTTATATGCAGTTGATGAATACATACGGGCAATGAAATTCCTTGTGCGCTGAAAATCTGATTAAGTTTTGTTACATAAAAACGCTACTGAAAGGAATGTTAGTATACACAAAATTTCAATTTAAATAGGTTTGGGTAGGCGCAAATAAATAATAAAAAAATATAATAAGTATTATGTATATTTAACGTCAACAAACTCCCAAATTGATCATTAATATGGTGTAAAACATTTTGAGCATTATTAAAATCTGCAATACTATCTACAAAATATATCCAGACTATATGCGAATGATCGGTAAAGTCAATGCTTGAAAGTGCATCTTTTATATGTGCTGCAAAATAATGTATCCTAGATTATTTATATCAAGAAGTAAAATAAAAAAAAAATTGTATACTCGTTCGTTTATCGTTATATTTAATCGAACTTTCATGTATGTAATATATTTTATAATGTATTTTTATGATAATATTATCATGAGAAATACTATCATAAATTATTCTTTCATATGTTGTAAAAGATTTTGAGCATTATTAGGAATACTTTTGACTGTCTGCATAATATATCCACAGAGTACAGACTATTTTTGAGTGATCAGTAAAAGGGAATTGCATGAAAGTGCATCTTATATATATATTTAGTATTATATCGTTTATTTAAATTTGAAGGTATAGTTAAAATCTTTATATTTTCATAAATAATTCCTTCGAAACATATGATATTTAGTGGGAAATAATTTTTATTTTAAATCATATATATTTCCTGGTTGTTATTTAAAAAAAATGTTATTATAATGTAGAATTCTCGATAAATATCATGAGGATGCATAGTTTAAAAACTTTTATGTTTTAATTATGCAAAATTAGTAATGAAGATTTTCTTAATTATACATCTCGATATAAATAAGTGCAGTCAAGTATGAGAGATGCTGCATTGCCTTGACTTTACCGATTACTCCAAAGTACTTTGGATATATTTTGTAGGCAATTAAAATGTTCCTAATAACTGGAGTAACTTCACAGGTAGTATTCTCAATGACTTTTTATTTAAAGAAATGTTAGTTTATAGACTGTAAAATAATTTCTTCAAATTTCATTTGAAGACGTTCTCTGACCCGTATGATCAGAAAGCTTGTTCCTTTTAATGTCATCGTTAAATGACGCCATTTTTAATAAAACCTATTAATTGTATACCATAAAATACTAAGTTATAAGTAAATATATAGTGTAAAAATTATGTAAATATAAAAAAATGAACTGCAACACACACTTTTGTACAGGCTGCACCACAATATAGATAATATATACTTGTAAGATTACAGCATATCTTTAAATTGCAGCATCTTTGAAGTTAATAGTGCAAGCCCTGATATTTTTTGCGGATCTATGCCTTTTTAAGTCTAGTGTGGCATACTAGTTTTTTTTAAATGTTCTATCTAAAATTGGTTTTGAAATTATAAAAAAGGTGCGTTTAATACATGCTAAGCATTATATATTTCTCATGTTCAGATCTCAAACTTTAACATTATAAACTAAACTTTTCAGAAATCAAGTAAGTGTATTAACATTAAGTATGTATGCATAGTTTAAAAAAAACTTCTTAAAATCGATTCACCGGAGAGTTTTTATTAAAATTTAACTCATAACTGTTTTTTTGAATCGTTATTAAAATTCATGAATAATACGAGTGAAAATATTCAGTGACAAATATAAGAAATTGCACCTTTTCTGAATATTAAAATATAATATTAATACGCGAATGAAACAACCATATAAGATGTATATACTTTGAGAAATAAATTATTTTATTAATGTTCGAATGATGTGTGGTAAAAATATTAGTATTAGCATACGAATATATGTAAAGAATTAAAATATTCCAGAAAATGAATATGAAGAAAATAAAAAAGATCTTAATTTTAGATCTTTCACCATTGTTCATTTTTTACCGATTTTCCATTAGCGTTAATTTTGAAATTAGATACGTAACATGAAATTTAAAATGGAAAGTTTTTTCTCTACTTCGTTTTTGTAACATCACCTAATTCGTTTGTAATAAACCGCTTTGATTCGTGAAGTAATAAACCGCAAAGGTAGCATAAATTTTCATTCAACATCTTGCGAATGTTAACAGATATTTTACAAGGCATCTGTGGCTGGACAATGTTTAGTCTCTGGACACAATTGAAGATAATTGTTAATTTATTTTACAATATGAATTAAATTTCTCTTGATTAATACTTAAATTCGTATTTATGTAGCTATTTTTTGTGTTTTAATGAATTTTTTTCTATTTTTATTTATTTACCAGTAATATCTACATTAGCAAATCATATAGAAGTATACGCAGATAAATAGGCTGGTACATACATCATTAAAAACTGTAATTAAAAACTAAATACTTAAAACTCATAATTTAACATTCTTTGAATTTTTATCCAACAAAAATTACTTATAATAAAAAAGTTGTATCCTAAATTAGGCGTTCGAGTACTGAACTTATATCTTATTATAAGTTAGAAAAACTCTTGAAGCCTTGTTTCATTTTCTCGACCAGTAACTGTCGAACTATCTCAAACAATCTTAATTATCTTAATAACATAAATAGATTTAGTTGCATAATCAAACTCTATAAAAGGATGTATATTTTATACATTTTAATTTTAATGTCTATATATTGCTTCGAAAAGATTCAATCAAAAATAGATGAACAAAAAATTCCGATTTTTGTATTCGCATAATAAATATAGATAATCGATGCGTTGTAATAATCATGACGTGTGCATTAATCTTATTCATGAAAATTCAGTATATTCTTCAGTGGATTAAGAACACACGATGTCGAAAACGGAACGGTTCAAGGAAGTTTATGAAATATTTAACGAGTCATATGTACGCAGAAACAGAAGCTCTTTTCGAGAACGGTCATGCTAATCGCCGTCGCAGTGCAGGACATCGACGATTGCGAAAAGCTCGGGCGAATTCCCAATTTATCGCCGTATGAATTCTATGCCGATAATTCCGAATCTGCTGGTCTGCTCGTGCTGCATGCATATATATATATATATGTGTGTATTTCTCACACTCTCACGTGCACACACGAGGCCGAGTGCACATCGAGCACAATCGCGGCTCTCGTTCGGCAAATTAAGAAGCTAAATTGATACCACCATAAACCGTGCGCGAGGCCCAGACTAACGAAGGGTCACTGACAGGCGCCCGCGATAATTCGCTGCTGCTGACCGACGGACACACACACACACACACATATACATATACATACATATTTGTGCCCGTGAACGATAAGAGGCCGAAGTATAACCGAATCGTCGTGATGGGCTATCGGTCAAATCACAAACGCATTTTGATCTTCGTACCGATTTAATCGGCAATGCTCGACATTTATTGGATACGTCCGTACATCGCATTGTTCTATATTTCTTATTAATTCGCTTGATTTGTAATATACGGTGAGGATGAGTACGTGTATACGCGGAGCGCATTAATCGCATCCGCGTATTTGGTCTTTTCCATGCAACAATGGATACAAAGGATTTGGTATTTCTTTTCAGAGTCGGCGATTAGGCATGGCAGTTTATAGAGCAAGCTCCTGACTTTATTGTATATTCTACAATTATGAATGGTTTATAACATCGCTAGTTATTCAATCTCATGCTGCATTTATCATATATATCCATCAATTGGGGTTTATAAATATCAATTATATAAATAACATTTTGTTCATAAGTAATAAAAACTATCTGACTTGGCTAAATAACAATATATCTCATTCAAGAGAGTTAAAAATGCTACTTATATAACCAGAAGTGAAGAGAATTAATAAATAATCTTTATTTTTTTTTTAAATAGACAATGTATTTATTTGGATATCAGATTTAGTTAAGATTGCATTAATTTATTTCTCCTCAAATCTCCTACGGCATCCAAATGACATTTTATAGAATGTGACAGGTACTTTTGTAGAACTGAATCTGAATTCAAGTAAGGTGGCGTATCTTACAATACTCTTTATGAACTCTTTCGAATTAGAAGTTCATTATGTAGCTCTATATATATTATCACGAAAGAGATCATATAGGGAACTTGGTACCGAATTCTTCACGAACCTTTCCAAATATGTGTGTTAAAAAGAAACACAATTTGTTTCATTAATATATTTTTTCCTCGTAAACTGATAATAACACACACACTTTAACGTTTTTTGAAAGATAAAGCAAACCTTTTTACCATTACAGAGCTTTCTCCAGGGAAGCAAAAAGCAGACAGGATCGAATGACAGAGAATTTTAATTGTTTTCTTGAACAAGACCCTACGTTTTCTACAACATGCTTGCATTTCCAAGCTAAGCAGTCGCCTCCTCGAGACCAATTTTATGCAAGCGTTCAAAATTCACGAAAACAAACAACCTTTATATCTATATATACATGATCGTATACAGTAACGATATGACATATATATTTTTTGACGTATTACGTGACTTTGCTATATAAGTTTGAGTCCCGTCGGGCTTTGAACCTAAACACCTACAGAAAAGCCCTTTTGTAACGTTGGAACTCTTAATTCTCCTTCCTTTTTATCATCAACTTATGCTTATAACGAAATATACGAGCGCAGGGTTGATAAATATAGAGGTTTGCAGCGATAAAGCACGAGCGCGCGTTCGTATAAGTAACGTTCGACAAAGTTAAAATCACCTCATCGCCTATATCAGCTACTTTATAGTCTGGCGCCGCGTGCGTCCCGGCCTAATCGTGCCATCTGTACAATATTGTGCAACTCGAGTCTGTGTATAACGCAATGATACACGAGTATGTAACAAAATTGCAGTGCATCGGCCATCTCTGCTGGGACGCCTTCCTTCCCGTCCTATAGGTGTTTGGTATTACGTATTGAATGCCGCTTCCCGCAGACGCGTGACGAAAACACTGACATTGGAGCAGATTATCCATGTTAAGGCCGCAGCCATCTCGCGGTCATAAAGCGGTCGTTATAACCAACGATCGGGCAAAAACGCGCCTTCTCTCTCTGTCCATGCTGACACAACGAATCAGATTAGACTTTTACCTTTTACCTACTATAATGCTGCACGCATTGTTTTCGCAATACCGCATACCGTTTCTGTATATATATATGAAGCAAATTGGTAGGTATAAGAATAATATTTATGTACGAGTGTGACTTAATACTGATTAAGTATTATGAAGGTGTAGGATCGAGTTTGGTACTGAATGGTTTGAGCTTTCTTATAGAATAGAAATTAGATAGGAAGTGATATACTAGATTAGAATTGTTAATCTGTAGATTGATGTGTACGTTTACTTGAATAAGTGAATTGTAACTCAGTGACTTGAATTAGAAATATATATAATATATATCCATTACTCATTATATACATATACCGGTAATAATGTAAACGTAAAGTTCAATAAATGAGTAGTATTACAAAAAATGGTTGTAAGCTTGAAAAAACTGCAAGTTAGCTCAATTGCGAATTTTTATTATCCTTCATAACAGCAGACAATCGTTCTAATAATTTACACAAACGGTTGAGCGATTTCGAATGATGAAAGGTGTAGATGTGAACATAAAGAAATTAGTTTTCTTTCAGGAAGTCTCACTGAAAATTCATAATTTTCTCGAATATTGTGTAGTGATTAGGCAACTCGTGAAAACACTTATGCAACTCTGTCTGAAATGAAGCAAAATCCGAAGTTCATGAACACGCGGTGTTATACGAATGTAAGTCTAGACATCGAGTAAAAAGACTGCAATTCCTCGAACTGCAATCATGATAACATCGACCCTCGTAAAAACATAAAATCGTTATTTATACGTGTTTCTAATGTATACAACTGTTTCAAAATTTGTATACAAAAAATTTCGTTACAGTTTTATAACAAGTTTGAATATTTAAGAATCAATCATAATTTTTTCAACCGATATTATTTTTGTTTTAAGCATACTTTAAACTATTTAATTTAAATTATAATTGAATGCTATTTATTGTCTACGAATGAATAAACATGTAGATAAATTTGCACTAGCAAATTTCTTTCATAAATCGACTGTAAATAAATTCAATATACAATATATATCATTTTGGTGTACGTGCAGATGCAACAAGGACAGGGCTGAATGTCATTTACAATCATTATCGATAAAAACGTAGAAAACAACTCGTTTTACTGTTTTAATACAAACGTGTTACACAAAATTTTAATATAAATACGTTATACTAAAAAATGCATTATTATTATTTTTTTGATGCATGTGCGCTATAACGGTTTTGTTATAAATTATAACTTATCTATACCTTTTACATCTGTGCATTGCTATAATTATAATACTAATACCATACTATAATATAAATTGCGTTAGTTTTTTAACTTTTTGCCACCACTTCACATAAAGTATTAAAACCATATAAAGTTTATAGTTTCATTGGTAAACAATAGGCAATCGAAACTTGATCGCTACCTTTTCCTACTGCAGTTAATTTCTATGCTCTATCAGTTCCCAAAACCGATTTTGTTTCGTAATATTATCAGACAGGAACTATCTTTGATTACATAACGGTTCTTATCGAAATCGAAAACTAACAGCATCAAATAAAATTTATGTTTCATTCACCTCTTATCGAACTAATATAAAAGTCTACTTGTACTTTTAATATCAACAATTCGTGCTCAATGCATACACACATGCACATACAATATTTAAAAATTGTGTAACCTTAAAACATCTTGATAAAGTTAAGTTTGCTCATGACCCCAATGTTATTCAAACTTTACTTAATAATAGTCGGTGATAAAGAACTGATACTGTCCCAAAGTTGACCTAAATTATTGCAACTGGTTTTAAATAATTACGAAAGATCAAAAAATTACAAGATATTTTTAATACTGATTCTATCGGTAATAAATTGAAGAAGTTTTTAATAACTTAAAGAGCTCAACCATTCAGAGTGATGTAATTGGCGCAGTAAACTGACTTGCATAGACTTTCGCATTCAAGCTTATGACGATATTGATATATCGATAACTTATCTCTTTTATCTTAACGGTTACTCCTTAAATAATCATGTGGTGGTCAAGTAGAGGTAATATATGGCAACATTAATTAACTAGTTAAGCATGTCATTTTTGGTAAACTTAAAACAGTAATTTTTCATCTGATTTTCATTAGATAATGTTGATATCGGTTGAATATTTCGTACTACTTCGTATCGTTTCTCTATTCTTTTGCTTGCATCATGAATGGGTAGGATCCTTACTGTGATCGTAGATGTATACTTGACAGGACCTCATACCCTTTTTACATCCGTCACCAAGGTAGTTTCTAGTCAAGTTGTTGCTGAATAGCCATCGGAATCACTACCTTGCAAAATAGTACATTGCTTGATAATCAGTATTTTACCGGTCAGTATTGGTTTTTATAAGTATGCTTAAACTACAAGCGAAGTTTTAGAATTAAAAAATAACAATATCATGTTTCTCATGCGAAAGCTATTCAATTTGCAAGAAAATCATAGGGAGTATTTTTTGCTTACCTAAGGTATATGAACAAAACTTCAGAAGTCAATTTTTTCAAAGATGACTCAATTATTCTGTTATTCTAAAAATAGTATCAAAATGTAGATTATGCTGCAAAATTTACAGATGATTAAATAAACTATTTTTTACTTTTATATTTTTAACATACTTTAACCTTAAGAGATTTAACGCTTAAAGGATGATTAAATGTATCTACACTTTATTTTTATTTATTTTTTTAAATTACAAAACCCCATTATTAACACCTTTTATAACCAAACTTCAAATCATTTTCATAGCTATAATTTTTTTTAAATGACAGTATCTATTAAAAGAAGGGTAAGGAGGTCCTTGACGAAATCAGAACGTAATGAAGTCTTTAGAGGAAAAGTACAAAGCCTACATCGTCACTTGAAAAAAATTAAATTTAAAAAAAAATTTACTTCCTTACATGATGGGAAAGTTAAAAAAATTGACTGCAAATCGGGTCTTTCTGTACTCGTCTACTTCTACTTCCATGTATTAAGTATAGCAAAAAATCTTCCAGTGTTAGGATTAGATCATCTTTTCCTGATGTAAATACTACTGACGCTATATTTTCATGTTTTAAGTTATTGTGAATTTACTGAACGATTTTTTACTAATATACTATATGCATATACCAATCGTCTTAATGAAGGATGAAATGATATTGGTGAACATTTTTATCCCCAGCACCAAGTAAACAAATTCATAAAGTACAATTATTTGACTAAACGTACGAGCCCCGATCAATTCCCAATGAGTAAGAGGAAGAAATAAAAAAGAATAAAAATCTAAAGTACGGAAATCCCTTATACAATAATCGTTATATACACAGGCCGGTTTCTGAGGAGCCGCTATACATATAAGCATATAAAAGCCCACGTTTGAAATGGACGAAAAAGGCACGTTCAAAAACAATCGCGAACCAAAACAAGCTGCGCGCCTCTCGCTCTCGGAGTCAGACTCGTATATAAGTATACGGCGTTAAAAGTAAGAGTGAGGGGGATGAAGGAGAAGCACACACGCGCGCCTGATGCGAAGAAGGAGCAAGAAGAAGCAGAGGGACGGCGCAAAAGGCGACGAAGAAGAAAAAGTAAAGAAAAAGAAGAAGGAGAGAGAGATACGAGAAAGGAAATCCCGAGCGCGAAGAAGAGGAGGAGGAGGAGGAGGAGGAAGGAGGTAAGGCCCGCTTTGCGAACGATCGTGCAACGTCGGGCGCCATCAGAGCCGCACGCGTATTATACGTATATACGCGACTGCGTACAACGTGAGGACATGCGCACGAGTGTGGGTGTGTGTGTGTGTGTGTGCTCTGCTCGTGGAGTCGTGACGCAAAAACCACATAAGGCAGAGAGGAGCGTCACACTAAGTTTCTCTCTCTCTCACTCACATGCCTCGCGATTCTACTCTCCGGCAGCTCTTCTTCATATATATATATACATATATACACACAAACTCTCTCGTGTCATTGACTACTATCCGGCGTCGACGACGGCAGCAACGACGGCAGGCGCGCGCTTGCGATTACGCGTGGCTGCTCCTCCACCAGCCGCCACACACGCGCGCACACAGACCGAGAGAGAGAGAGAGAGAGAGAGAGAGAGAGAGAGAGAGAGAGAGTGAGTGAGAACACAGATATCAGGTCGTATCTAAGCGTATCGTTTGCTTTTCGAAATTCCCCCACCCGATTGTGGGTATATAAGCAAACTGATGTTGACCTTGAATGTTGGGAAAAACACTTCGGGGAACAACGTGTATATATATATACCGACTAATGTGGATGCTGATGATGACCACGCGAGGGATCATCGTCACCGACAGCACGCGCGCGCACGTTTAAACGAATAGAACCGACAACGGGTGGCTTCTCATGTGTGTACGTGAGTGTGTTCGTCGTTTTATTTTTTCGCAAGTATAAGCCACGTGCCAGCGGCAGTTCGCTCCGATTTTAAGCTAAGCGATGCAAACGCCATTGCCTTGCTGCCTTTGCATGTCGTATATATATATATATATATATATATATGTGCGCTGCCCCGGGAGCGGCTCAATTTACGTAAGTCTTGCTAAGCTTGCCGTGTGTGTGTGTGCAAGTGGTTCCATGTTTTATGCATCGGCAGAGTTTCCTTTTTCTAGTTAACCTTGGATTTGTACGTTCACCCCTCGGCGGTGGTGTGTGCCCGCAGTACAGGGTATCCGCTGTATACGTATAAGGAAGTAGACGTGGAAGTGCGACGTTTTGGTTAACGTATACGAGGTGATTTAATGGTGAACACCGAGTCCGAAGATGATTACTTCCTCGATCTGTTTATTTCAACCCTCCCTCCTTAACAGTTTAAAGGATATCTATGACACATGGCGCGTTTAGCTGCACGACAATTTCAAGGCTGTCCAGTTCATATCCGGGGCTGAATTGACAAAATTCTAATATATTTTCTCTAAATCTTCTAGCTCATCAAAGTCCTACTCAGCTACTCCTGCGTAACTAACAATATATATACCGGACGTTTAGTGCACGGCTTGTTGAAAAAAAGCTTACTCGCCTTCATGTTACGACTCTTCATTCTTACTCCACAAGCGATTATCTTATAAGTCATAATATACGATAAATTAATAACCCAATAAGTGATATAGTTCATTGGCAAGATGCAGATTATTGTATCGTTTGCTTTCGGGTCAGCAGTCGGAATCTTCAAATCTGCAAAAACATTTTACGCTCGTGTATAGACCCCGCTGGCTCCATAAGTGAGGGTTATTCGAATGCATAATTAACCGACTGAATACTCCCGAATCACGCGTTGTGCGATTCTTCAACTTCTGAGAAACGACGAAGATCTCGCTGGGTTTGTTTAGTCGGAATCGCGATTTTCGCACTTCGGTCTGCAAGTGATCGCGATAAACGCATCGAGCCGATTCGAGGCGTATGGAATTTCGCGAAGATAACCTCGAACTTGAAACTTATATATATCCGAGCGCGCGCGTGCGTGCAAGTGTGAAAGAGAGAGAGAGAGAGAGAGAGAGAGAGAGAGAGAGAGAGAGTCAAAGCCTCTCGTGTTGACTCTTAGGAACCAGAGATTCATTCACCGGCGCCTTGACATGATTAATCTCAATTTCAGCGAATGCACTCCTCTACACTGTAGATTTCCCACTTTTTTACTCCGCCTCATGGCAAACATTGTATCAATTTTTATTAGATAAATTTCCTTCACCGACATGCGTCCGCTTTTTACTCGTACATTGATTTAGCGAATAATCGCATTTCGAAATTATAATTTTTTTTATTGAGAATTGGCGATATTGCCCTTAGTTGAACTTGGTAATTCCACTCATTTATATTGTTTTAAAATTATTATCCAATGCAAACATTACCGATCTATTAACTGAATTTCCCCAGTATAAAAATATTATCGATATGATAGCATTACAATAGTGGATGTTACCACTCAAGTTTTTACGCTTTAACGATTCTAGAACACTAATTCCAAAAATTTATTTTTAAAAAGCAGAAGTATATCGCCATTCAAAAATGTTACTAAACCTACTTATACATCTTTAATCAAAATATATATAGTCTATGAAATTGTGTATCAATTATGAATAAGCGCATTCCTATTATTATATTTCAATTATGAATAAGAGCATTACAATACTCTTGCGACTATTCAATATATTCATTTTGTCGAGGCAATTAATTATATTAATGTTGCAACAGCTAAATTACTAAGTAATCTTGAATCATGGATCAATAACCTCTGGTCAGCGAATTATTAAAATAATCTGACTGTATTTTTGGAAGTTTATTTTCTTCACACAAATAATCTTCGGATACATCAATAATTTTCTCAAAAGGTCGTTTTTTTGCTTGCATGCAATGATAATGTTCTTATAAAAACAAAGATGTCGAATACCGATTTTTCCATAATGAGGAGCAAACAGATATTTCAAACTCCTGTAAGATAATTCGCATGGAAAGATAAACAAATGCTTGATGATTAAAAATTTAACTGATTTTCATATTTTTAATGAGCTTAAAATGAATTTTTTACCTTCAATTTTGTTCAACTTCGTATCTATTTGAATAAAGTTTACCCTAGTAATGAGGAAACAAACACATTTTATTTGCATACAAGGAAAAGTGATTCTGATTTATTTATACTTGTTCTGCATTTTTAATTAAAATTTCCCTTAAACATTATTGTTAGTTAAAAAAACTTAGTGCTTCTTTTTTGGAATCTAAAGTTTTTAATAAAAAGTCATCATAGTAATTAATATATACTGAGTATCTCAATTTATATAATCATTAATTCGAAAGAATTCTTAAAGAAATTTTATATATAAAGACCGTACTAACTATTTTTGAAACTTTCATAAAATTATTATTATTATTATTGTTATTATTTTATTCCAGAAATAATATTACATTACATATGCATGTAAAATGCTATAGAGATAGATTTCCTATCTGTACATAGCTACTGGATTCTTAAAAACTATACTTATAACTAGTCTTACAACTATTAACAAAATATATACTTTTTGCGATAATGTCTTATTTTTTTTTCACTTTGATATTTTACATAGCAGACAATAAAATCAATATATAATAATATAACATAGTGTAAGCTAAGGTCGCTTTAATTTTCTTTACAAATAGTTTGAAAAAATGTATTTAACAATTTTGCCTAACCCATAATTTAAATTTATTCTTAATAGTTACATTAGTTAAATTTAATTCTTTTCATTCTTTGGGAAGCTTATTATACGTCTTAATAGCCTCTATTTTTCTACTTTTTAGTCCAACCGTTTTGTTCAATGTAGGTAAAATTATGTTTTTATTTCGAGTAATACTTGTTGATTGTTGATATTCAATTTTGAGATCATTGTAGTGATATACTAGTGAGTTTAAGATAAAAGATGCGGATATTTTTAATGGTACAGTTATATCTTGCGATTTTTTTGTTATAATTTTGATTATTTTATTTTGCAGATTTTGCAAGGAATTCAATACATTTTCATACACTCCTCCCCAAGCTGTAATACCATAGTTGCAGATGCTACTAAAAATCGCATAGTATATAGTCATTAATAATTTTGGAGACATGATTTTTGACAGCTTAGCGAAGATAAAAAGTAGATATTTTGTCTTATTTATTAGATATTCTATATGTTTTTCCCATTTCGCCCTATAGTCGACTACTATACCTAAATATTTACATGAATCCACTCGTTTTATATAGGCCTTTTTGCGATTTTTAGATTTATAAATGTTGGGACACTACTAACATAGCTACCGAATGTCATGAAAACTGTTTTGCTTACATTTAGTCACAATTGGTTTACAGCCATCCAATCACTTACAAGATTTAGATAATTGTTCATTTTTAGTTGTGCTTTGGTCCACGTTTTATCATTACACAATATGACTGTATCATCCGCGTATGATAATATAGTATATAATGGCAAGACTTCTAATAAATCATTAATATATAATATAAATAATAGAGGACCTAGAATTGTTCCTTGAGGAACGCCTGTTATTACGTTTTTAGTTATGCTATGGAAATTGTTCATTTTGACAATTTGATTTCTTTCTGTTAGGTAACTTTTAAATAGATCTAATACTATTCCACGAATACCATATCGATATAGTTTGTCCAAAAGAATTTTATGGTTTACTGTATCAAAAGCCTTGGCCAAATCTAGAAATGTTGCAATTAGTGGTTTACTTCTGTCGAGATTTTCATATATGATATTAGTTAGTTTATTTAACGCGTCTTTTGTGCCTGCGTGTTTCAAAAATCCAAACTGCATTTTATTTAAAAGTTTAGTATGTGTTGTAAAATTTACAAGGCTAACATGAATTAGTTTTTCAAATATTTTAGCTATGTTAGATATAAGAGATATAGGTCTATAATTTGATGCGAGGTTTTTTTGTCCCCCATTATATATAGGTACTATTTCTGCGGTTTTGAGAGTAGATGGCCATGTTGATTTTTCAATGGTTAAAAATATGTGACAAAGGTTCAGAGATGTAATTGACTAAATACTTTAAGGTTTTAGTATTAATATAATCAACTCCACCAGCTTTATCTTTCAAGCCGAGAATCAGGTTGTTAATTTCTTGAATATTTGTTGGCTTTATAAAAAGAGATTTATTGTTTATTTTAGGTAGTATTAACTTACTATTATGAGAGGCCTCTATGAAATTATCTAAGACATTCAAATGAAAACCTTTTGTAAGTCACTAACTAATCACATTTCAAGTATCAGATTACATTTTCTTAACATTTCCACGCAATCCAAAAATACTTTAGCAATCAGTATACAATTGAAGTATCTATGTTACTACAGACTAATTATAACAATTCAGAGTTATCTTATCGATGATAAATATGCAAGTCACTCAACAGCTTACATACGAATAAAATATTTTAGACGTTGCAAAAAAATTGAAAATAATCATTGGAAACTTACGTGTCAAAGTCTAATTGCGCAAATATATTTTCCATCATG
This sequence comes from Megastigmus dorsalis, assembly GCA_900490025.1. Lineage (NCBI taxonomy): Eukaryota > Metazoa > Arthropoda > Insecta > Hymenoptera > Megastigmidae > Megastigmus > Megastigmus dorsalis. Next base: position 34,027 of record UELU01141738.1, read on the forward strand.
CTTATAGGCATTGTACAATCTAATTTTTGTTAATATAAAATGGTTTTCTATAAAAGCATCTCCGATAGGAAGGGCATTATACAGTTATATGTTTACCACTGCAGTAGTGGAGTTTCACTGACGAATCGTGTTTGAGACCTGCAATTTTGAGTTCGATTTTTCAATTTTTGAATCGCTGACATAATTAATGTTTGTCTTTTTAAAATCTTTTTTATAATTCACAAAAGAAAAACGAAACTAATAGTCCGTTGTTTCACAATGGCCTCCAGCAGAGTACCGTATTCATATAAACAGATAAAGCAGTGCATTTCATGATGAAAGTTTCTTCGTTTAATGCTCACGTATATACTATTGAATGCTCTCTGTATGTTATGAAAGTATATATAGTTCTATAATGCTTTCATTTACAAATGTGTTCCCGCACATACAATTAAAGGGACTGCTATTATTATTTTACATTAATTTATTATTATATAATCCCAGCAAATATATGTTAACAAAATATCTTTAAAGATAGATGTAAGATATATAAATAATATTACCATAGTTTTAGCTTAAAGGAAAAGGATATCTTTGAGACAACATTATATAGTATAAAAATGCATAAAAAATAATTTATAATTATATATATATAGTTTTAGCAAATGATTGGATAAATATAATTAACTATTAGGTTACGGTATTTGTTAGCCTATACTTAATTAGTTTGTTTTTGCGTCTCCGGCTATTTCCTATTTAACAATAGAAATGCGTCAAACGACAAGTATAATCATGACACTATATGCTTTGTTGTTTTAAATCAACAATTCTCAATAAAATTGAAATTCCATACGTCACGCACCGTAACAAACTCATGTAATACATTCCCACCTATGGCATTGTTATAACGATCTCTTGGTAAAAAGATCTCTCGAGAAGCATGTGCTCATTATAATTCGCTAAAGAACAAATAGAAAATCCATATTCTTAGATTAGTATTAGATACTCATGAAAATACCTTCAATGACGCTTGTTCGATTTGTACCTTGTACAAAGACAAACATTTGTTATGTATAATATTACATATATGTATTTAATTAAAATCGTGTAAGTGTATATATTTGAGAATGATTTAGGTTAGAACTTGAGCAATTTCATAGAATTCGAAATAATTTTATTGTACGTTTTTTTTTACTTGCATAGAAACGATGTCATAATATGTCATAAAGAAAAGGTGCATTACAGCAGCTTAAAGTACAATAATCCCCATGTAAAATATGTTTAAGATCTATTCAGACTTAAGGCTAAATAAAATAAACGAACCCATTGATAAAATAAAATGTAAAATATAAGCTAAATTGCTTAAATTACAGCATTTCTTTTTAAACGTGCACGTGGCAAATAGAAGCAATGCTAAGATTCCTATAAATTAAAAAAATTAATTTTCTAATTCAGACTATCTGTAGCGCTGGTCCAATTGTTTTATTGAAAAGTCGTTAATAAGAAAAAGTACAATTGACAAAAACCACTTCGTTCTGACGAGTTAACGCATTACTTTACGCTGAGTAGTTAAATTTAAAAACGTGAAACTGCTTTTAACTAAGTCTATGTCTTTAACAAGATCACTTTTATCGAAGAGTCAAACATTTGTTATTGTTAACAATGTTAAATTACTTCGTAACAACCAGAATCATTAGTTTTAGGAATAAATTACTTCCTGTTTTAAATTTTGAAAGTATACACTTTTCTATACAGACGAGTATGACGAATGTAGGTAATAGCACGCAGTCAATGCCCGAGGTTATTATTAAAATACACATAATTTATGCGATAAGATATTAGATCTTTAAATCAACAAATAATATAGGAATTTGAAGCGGATCGAGAACAAGTGCTTGGAACGAACACGTGCGCGAGAGTTTATAAATAATTTCAGACCACTTCGAGGAAATTGATCTCTATGTGCTGAGACTAAAGAATGATACCTCCTTTACGAATATAATGTAAGACATACAACATGTATATTAATTCTCTTGAAACCACTGACGAGTTGACGACCGATTAGGCCTTCTATTATACAGAAATACCATGTACTTTCAATGGTGTCGAACTGCCTATTTATCTTCATTCATGTGCATCATCCACGATCAGCGATAAGATTTCATTGAAATTATATATACATACGCAATTGCTTCATTAATTCGTATACTTGATTAGAAGAGTTAACAATAATTACGCATGGGGCTCTTTGTATTGCATTCATTAGCATTTACTGAAACGCGTGCGGACGTATTTATCCATTAATCATTTATATTGTAACGTTTGAGAAGTGATTCGCCTAATATCATACAAAGTATCTGTATTTCAATTATCTGTCAATGTTGAAAAATGTCTGTTACTTTTTCAAATATGAATCTCGTGCTTCTTCCTAAAGATCAACAAAGTTACTATATCACATTCGTTGCAGCTTTAGCAATGATGTAAGATCCTGCCTTGAATTTGTATGCACAGTCCCTAGTAAATAAATACTTTAATCTCCCAATAATACTATATTCTGATTATAATCTTATTATAATAAATTAAAATCTTACTGACGTTGGACCCGCCTTATTTTCTAAATGTATAGAATTTTGTATGTACATTCAAAAAGATTGTATTTAATTAGTTACTTATTAGTGTAGACAAAAAATTTTATACTTTGGATTTTTCAATTCAACGAGAGTTTTTCGACTGTGCACCAGTACTACAAAATCTATTTACGTATTTATAAATTGTTAATACGTAAAATATCGTGCAAAAAAGAAAAGGTATAATAATTAATCGCTCGATAGACTACCAATAGAGATGGTTACTCTAAGTACTAATATATAACTTATACCAGGCAAATGCTAATCACGCAGAGAATATTTAATTAAAAAATATCGTCAGGTAGTATATGCAAATTAAGTAAAGATACAAATTGCTAGATTAAACATCGTAAGTTACCCAGAACGATTAAATGACGTTTTAACATACGCAAGTCGACGTATCAGCCATGAACCAGGTTTGCAAAGTTTTTGTAAACACGATGGTTTCGCATTGGATCTTTTATAGAGAAATATCGTGACGAACCCTGTAAAATACGCAGAATCGGCGGAGCAATTTATAAATCGTGTGTGCCATCAAATTCAAGAGGAGCCGCACACGTGCCGACTTCTTCCGCGTGCAGGCGCTTACAAGACGATGTGACTGTCCCTTTAATGTCTATGTTATTCGTGCGTCGTAATATAATCGGCAACTTTGCCAGCGCAGTAAAATTAACTTTGGGTCACGTATCACGACTTAACTCAATCACCATCACTTAAAGATGGTCTAAAATTATTAGAAAAAATGGCGATTGAGTTCACAATGGGCGATAGAAAATAGCATTTTTAAAGCGAAACTAGTATATGTGTATATGAAAGGTTAAGGAATTTTAATTTAGGAAATTTACAATAAACAGTGACAGAATAAGTATTTTTAATTTAAATAGATTTAGTAACTATTTTTATTATATGATTGCATCCAAGTTCTCATATATCTGAGTACAGCATTATACGAAGCTGAATTGATACCAAAATCTCTCTCTTGTAAAATATTTTTTAAGTATTAAAAATAGTCCATTCAATTTAATCTTTGAATTTCTTATTTTTGAAATTCAATTAACTTCAGCGAATTTAATGAAGTCCATGTGAAATTTAAATGAATTTTAACATATCTAACTAAACATAACTAGGCAGTGATATTATTATTATAAGCTTTATTTATTTAGCTCTCCAGTAGTTGTCATTAAGGATTCGAAACTGTTAAAATTAAAATAAAAAAAGCATTAGAAACGGTGGGAAACATAAACAAATAATACAAAACAACACGAATCAGTTCGAGAAGGTGCATATGCGATTACGGTCTTATCTTAAAATGCATTCCAATGGGTCAAACATGAAGTATTTGAATCGCGAATATCGATATCGAAAATATCTTATAAATTCGTCGCAGTCTGTCAGCTCCAGCTGTTTCAATGTCATGTGAAGATGCCCCCGACCTTACGTTTATAATTACTCGTCATAAAATTCAAAAGGACCTTACTACTCTTTTAGTTTGCCTAATTTACCGTTTAACGACGCCCTATGACGCAGGAAAAAAATAATGTCTTTTTTGTATTATTCGCAATTGCGTAATAGGAAAAAAAGCTTGCGTTATTCCTATAGTATCCTGAACAAGAATGTAAAGTCAAGTAGCACTAGCAGAGTGTTGTTCAAGAACTTTGAACCCTTTGCGCTTCCTACCTGACAGAGCCGCACGCAGTCACGCACGTACACGGTACACAACCTTAAAATTTTTCTTTGTGTAAGTTATACTATGCATAGCGAATACTAAGAGTGCGCACGGAAATTGGAAGAAGATCTTTCCAAGTTCAACGTGAGCGAATTTGGAATTTCCTTTTGGACTATCTCTCTCTTTCTTTCTCTCTCTCTCTCTATCTCTCTCTGCGCTACCATCCTTGTGTGGATACAAACGACGATCTATCAATATCTCTTTGAACTTGATACTTAGCCCCTTCGTGGATTGCACCTGTGGCTCGTTGCCCGTTTAATGTTATCTTGTGTTGTGGCTTACACTGCACACTTGCGGTTAACTTATAAGTTTTCGTGTGACTGTATGTGGATTTATCAGTGCGAATGGGTATGTGCGTGATGAGCGAATGTTCAAATTGTATATTGTAAAATTTTAAATTTAAGACCAATAGACATAGACCGCGTCTTTTTTATTATTCTGTTTAATTGTAATTTTTATGAAGACTCTCTGTGATATTACTTATAAGATTAAAAATTGTTAAGACTGATTTTCAAAACTGTAATATTATATAACAACTGATTATAGACCTAAGCTATAATGTTTGGTTAAAGAAAACTTGGTGTGTTTGAAAGAAGTTGACTTCGGGGGACGACTGCTTGTGCCTTTTCTCCCATACCGTAGTGAATCTCGCTGTTACATTAGATTAGCCCTATTGGAACTAACGCCGAGTCATATACCCCATATTATTCGCCAAAGAATGTCTCTTTAAGGTTTCAGTCAAATCCGTGATTCGGAGGATGCCAGCTCTCCTTTTAAGTATGTTCTTTCCATATTTTTCTATTACTCCAGAACTGTATAGATTAATTACATCAATTTTTCTCATCTCGGTTAATTAAACAAAAAGAAATGAGTTTTATCTTGCCATCAAATACACTTTTCGTATCGTCTTTTTATTTCATAACTTCGCGATTGAGTCCTACTCTTTGCATAAGTTTTAAAGTATTTTGTTGCAACGTTTGTAACCTTTGATGCCAATCAACTTACCGAATGCCATGTAATAAAATAAAATCTTCATTAAAAATTAATCAAACGATCACTTCGAAACGGCTACTTATCAAAGTAACGTAAATTCGGATTTATTTAAATATTTTCGTTATCTGAATCCACTAAATACGTATTATGTTTAATTTTATATATTAGAATTATATTTTTATGAGTACGTGACTTCGATAAAAAAATGAATTGTAATATATCATTTATAACTTTATTGCATCAGTGCCATTCATAAAAATTGACATACTATTTAAAGAGGCACCAATTCATTTGTAACTTTAAATTAGGTATAATCTTTCTGATTTTCGATCGATAATGAATCATGTTTCCTGTACAAGATAAGAGAGGTTATCGCTTAACTGCTAAAGATAACAACTAATTCAGCTTAAAATTTATACCTATATTTTTCTTGTACAGTATGAATGACATACTAAATAATTTAGTCGAACGTTCCATTAGGTACAAAATCTAAAAATTTATACTTTTCAAAACATTAGGAATTAAAGGATTTTATATGCACATACGTTGTAAATGTCAAATCAGATGTTTGATCATGCGTATCTCGGTAAGCTGGCCATTTTCGGAATTTGACTGATGGAATACAATATTTAAAAGGTTGGTGCGGTGTTCTCTCTTGCATTGCCATCGACTGGAGAAGTTAATTTAAACATATGTGTCTTCTCTAGTGTAACAGGACCATGAATTTTTAGCAGAATATGATTATTATGTATAAAAACGCCATATGCTGGTCCTTTGTTGATGATAAAACGCCCTGCGATCATACAAAGGGTCAATTTTTTATCAGGGAACAATGACAATTTTTATTATAAATTACACAGAAATGGTAAAGACTATAAATTCTTATTATCCGGATAGTAATCATTTAGCAAGATTTTTCTGAATTTAATGTATCGAATCTAAACGAATGATTATTATACATTTTTTTAATCGATTATTAGACCGAATTCGAATGATAGTATTTGAAAGATGAAACTTTAAACTAGTATTTAGCTATAAAGTTAAAAATTTCAGTTATCTTAGGAAATAGAAACTAATTAAAAATCTTAGAAAAGCGAATTTTAATGATTAAGCAGCCTGCAATCACTATTATAAATAACAATATTGTGGAAGTACAAACGGTTGTATACATTATTGTATTTAATGCGCAAAATTCGATAAAAATTTAGTAAAAAGAGTAAACAGTTTTGAATAACTTTTTACTTTATGCTAAATATATAATTACATACAGATTATTATCATTCCAAGAAAAAAAGTTCCACAACGCATTTTAAGTTATTGTAGTTAGATTTCGATAAAATAAACGAATTCCTTCGGCTTCAGCCTAAAAATACAATATTTCAAATCGAACGAGCTATCGGTCGAAGGATCAAATCCTTATACCGAGAGTATACAAAGTTGTATTAGAAAAGAAAAAAAATCGAAAGGCAGCATCAGCCGAAAATAGTGTCTGACACACGAAAAGCGCTAAATCTTCCGGGCTGGACAAAAAAAAAACGAGTCTCTAATGCTAATAACCGCGAATATATATATATACAGGAAGTAAGAAGAGAGAAGTCGTCTGTATAAGCGAAATGCCGCAGGACATCGCAGGATATGGAGGCGCAGAAGATAAGGAGGAAGGAGAGAAAGAGGACGAGTAGAGGAGGAGGAGGAGGTGGCGGAGAGCCGAGTACGCGCAGTCTGCTCTGCGTCTGTGGCCGGTAGCCGGGGTGAACGACCGTCCGCATGGAGAACGCGTTCGTTCCCGCAGCCTCTATATATATATATATGTATATACACATACACACATATATATATACACTCTTCTGAAAGAGAATTTCTCTGGTCCATCGAACCAGCTCGAGGTCTGCCGTATACTCGCAGTCGACGACGAGCCGTATATATTGTGGAAGCTCCCATCTTACTCGCTGCTGCATGCGCGGCCAATGTAAATGTAATACGGGAGGAGGGAGAACTGTAGAGCACATCTCGAGCACACCATATACGTTACGTAATTGAGATCCTTAATGGCCGACACGGGGGATAATAAAATGTGTGTGCGACGAGTTCGTGTGGTCCCCCTCCCCCCTTCGCCACCCGAGTCTTGCGCGCTTGCGATCGATGATCTGCCTCGCTCGGAGTGTCCGCACGAGCGAGAGCTGCTGCTGCCGCCGCCGCCGCCGATTATTTCCTCACGCCGAATTCGAAATGAGCTGAGCGACGACGACGAGACGATGTCGAAAATTCGTGAATAACCTACAAATTAAGACGTCTACCCCCGTTGAATAGTTTTTTTTTTCATCCGCCCAGACGGAAGAGATTTACGAGCGCGCTCCCTTTTTTCCTTTCCATTTTTTTTTTTCTATTGCTCAATCTTTATATATATTTCTACGGTTTGGCGTTTGAATTTTTGATTTTCGCTCGGCGGGAATGATTCCGGAACTGTACACACGTCCGCTGTTAATGCATATATATGTATATCTTGGTTAATTAAATATGAGCACTCGTTAGATAACGATTCGCTGTTCTTATTTTATTTAGACTTGAGCGATTTCGTTTTAATACCGGTAACTCAGTGAGAGAAATTCAAATGACCCAGTTTTTAAATAAATTGTACAAAGATTCTCAATATCTATTATAAGTAGCACTGATTTGGCGTTATTCTTAAAATAGGAAAACAATATTTAGCTTCATAGATGGTAAATTAATTATTAAAGAATGTGTAACTTTTTAACGTTCAAAGTATTGAAACATTAATATTAATCAGCAGTTGCCAATTTGAACGTTTACGCCTTACTTTGAATGAATAAAGGATTTGAATAAACATTGCCCGTACTGCGTTTTACATTGCTATTAATTCATCAACTTTATTGCAAAAACTTCGCTTTAATCAAACGTGATAAATAAAATGGTTATAATTCTTCTGTTGTGTTTTAATAATACACGCATTTGCCAAGCACCGTTGATATACATGCTCGACTTTATATTTCACCCACATAACAATACACATCTTAAAATATTGTATGCGAATTGCGCCGCGCGGTATAGTCTTATTGAATTACGTAACGAAAAAAAAAAAGAGGAGAGAAAAACTCCGCAGCTTTACCAACAATCGTGGTGTTTAAGATTCCAAGCGGCAACCGCAAGAAATCGGACGTGTGACCCAGTGAACAGTGTTCAACCCAAAAATAAAAGAAATTAGAGGTAAAGAGAAAGACATGCCGTGCTATCGCCTCAAAGAAAGAGAAGAAGAGGGGGCAGGAGAGAAAGAGTAAGGAAAAGAGTGTGTGTGTGTGGGCATGCTTGTGTGTGTGTGTGTCTGAGAGAGAGAGAGAGAGAGAGAGAGAGAGAAAAATAGCGAAACGAACGGGTTGTACTTAGGAGCAGCTATTGCACGGCATTAGTAAATGGCAATCGTCGGCGCTCTCTCGTACAGTACATTTATACAGTAACGCTCATAAGTATTCGAATGTCATTTTGTTTGATATCGATGACTTTTTCGTGACAAACTAGTCTATACATATTGTGATCTTCAGTACCAGATAACTTATTTAAATTAGCTTGAAAACATAAACACGGCTAAACTAATTCGACGTTTCTATTTTTTCAGTATTATCGTTGGTCATTGGTTTTTAACAGACTCATACTCTTATTCGTTAAAATAATATAAGTACTTCTCAATTATTATTTCATCCAATGACAAACGTTCTGTAAAATTTCAATCATAACTAACACATATTTTTTGTCATATCCTCACAAGTCGAATCGGTGTTCACCACCTGTTACGTATATTAAACTCTTATAATAAAAAAAAAGTCTCGCTCCAATTTATATTCCTCTCTAAAATATCCTTACTGTAAAATGTTTATTATTTTGGAGCGGCAACGTTTGTGCTTGATTACAGTAATTTAAAAAAATATTTAACTTCGACTAATGTATAGCGCTTTAAAAGAAATTTTATTCATTTTCGCCAAATTAACGTTTATAATTAATTATAAATTAATCATAAAAATAAACAAATTGCCTATAATTAATTTTTACAATTTTTATGGTTTTTGATTTGGCCAGCACAATAAGCGCGATAAAAAGAAAAGTATAGTTAATTATTATTTTAAAACTCTCGATCCCGATCGTTTTATCCACGATTTCATCGTCCAAATTTAAAGACTCGTCACCGTGGCGATCCTAGACGTTTCCCGAATACGAGCGCCGAAAGAGAAAAAGACCGATTAAACTGCACAAGTGCACATACTTTTGAGCTGTAGTGTACGCGCGATTTCTGATTGTTTACATGCGAGGGCATTGCCCGGATGCCGCGCTTACCTTACGGGTTACATTCCCGCACGAGACTCCACCTCCAGCGCGATATTGCGCTCGCACTCGCGCCTTCTCTTGCACCTTGCGTTCTCTAATGCCTTGCACGCGCATACACACATATATATATATATAGACTATACTATATACATGCGGCTATACGGGCTCTCTCGTAAAGCAGCGCGGCAGCGCGAGTGCCATGCCGACATATATGCAGCAGCAGCAGCCATAAGCATTCGCGCGCGTGTATATATACGGAGGCCTCGTATCGGTACAGCTGCTTGCCAATGTGTCGAGCTCTATAGAATGAAATTTGCATTGATCTCTGGCGTTGAATCGAGGAATCCTGACGACAGAGTTCGACGAACCGAGAACTGATGATGGAGGGAAAGGATAAGGCGAGAGATCGGTTCGCCGCACTCGCGCGCCGTGCGTGTCTTAGTCAGGCAAGGATTAAGGAATGGGACAGGACTAGAGGGAGGGAGAGAGAGAGAGAGAAAGAGAGGGATACGGTCGTGTTAATAGGCGCGTGCGTTCGCTGAAATTGATAGGCTGATTATGTGGCGAATTATAATGCCCCGGTGTCCTTATAAGATCGAGGCTCATTGCATATTTCAAATGGTCGCTTGCTCGTATAGAATTTTGTTATACGGGCCGCGCGTTTCTATTTATTTACGAGTGTATTCATTTTTCCTCGCCTTATCTTTCGAGGTGAAAGTTTTTTTCTCTCCCCCTCCACCCCCTTTTCAAATACGTACAATCGAATCAAATTACGTTATGGATATTATTAAAACGGTTGCACGTTGTGCGAGAGAAGGCAATTAAAAATTTTTGCCAACTGCTATTTTAAGGATCACCTCGTACACCTTATAAAATGGAACGCTGCTAATTAAAGGCCCCGGCAACTTTCATCAAAGCGTCATAACTTTGACAATTTTTTTTACAACACGAAATAGCTATAAGATAAACCAGAGGTAAGTAATTAGAAGTGTTTGAATCTGATACGCAGTCGGAACGGAATAATTGCTTATATCAATCGTTCTTCAATAGGATTTCTGATAGTTATGAAATCGTTGCGAAAGCTTAACGAAGTGTATATTATACAGTAATTACATAATTCCAAACGAACATTAGTTCTGAGTTTTCAGATCGCAATCCATAATTTTCAAGATCTATTCAAATAAAATTTTAGCAAACTTGCAATTATCCGTTCATAATTTAAAGGCAGCCGATATTTACAAGATAACAGTACTGTATTCGTATGCATACCTATACACTTACGTAAATATACAATACAGAAATATCGCGCATTTAAGACATATTTGCTATAATACATCGATTGAATAATTTAATTAAGGATTAACCAATTACTTCTCAACAGTTGTTCAAAACCAAGGCTAAGCAGTTTTGCTTACCAATTGTAATGAATTCTTGAAACACCTAATTTGAATAATTACTTTGAATATTTAAAAATTAGTGATTGATTTAGCAGTTCTGGCAATTACAAAGATTTTACCCTGAACTCCGATTTCCATAGCTTAGACATTGCCTCATGGGAGAAACTATACCTGTCGATCAAAATTTATAGTGTCCCCACAAACGCTATTTCTATTCAAAATCTAAATTCCAATCGTCAAATAAATGAATAATTTAATTATTAAGAATTGCGAAATCAAAAGCATTTTTTTGAATTCATGACAAATTGAAACGTATTAGTGTTCATTGTAACAAATTAAATAATAAAAAAATTAACAATATTTGATTTTCACTCAATTAATAAGGAGGTGACCTGAAGAGATTCGGATACTGGGTTTGCTTAAACTTTCAAGAATTACTTTTTGTTTAAAGTATAATGAGACCTGTCCTCTAAGCATTTTCTTGAATAATCCCTGGCTTTAAAGATATATTCACTTATCTTTTAGCTTAAAATATATATTTGCATATACTATCCATCTTTTATTTCTGTACGTATTATATACTTTAATTCGATAGATTATATACATAAAGTTCGCCTGACTATATCTTTTTGTTGAATCTACCAAGTATGAATGATTTTTCTGAGATTCCAATCTTAAATACAAAGCGGGCCGGACATTTTCAAAACATTTGCGTAATGTACTAAGTTATGGTGTTTTAGATCGTTCTGCCCATCGAAAACTACTGCAGGGACTGGTTGCACTGGTTTGTTCACGTTCTCTAATTTTTTCTTGATTCGATTTATTGCAGAATTTAAATCATCGATTACCTGAAATTTGTGATCGATATTTAAGTTATTTTGTTTTGATGTAAAAATGTTTGGTTTTTAAATAAATATTTTACGTAAAAATTACTTGCGCATGAAGTAAAAAGAATTCAGATATTTCATGTTTTGTATACTTCCATTTCCGGCTTTTTTCCATTAATTACAGAAGCATAAACAATTTGGCAAAAGCAATAAAAATGTCAATATCATGCAAATCTAAAACAATCAAAAGTTATATTTTAATTCCTCATGTCTGCTCAGCTTAAAATTATACATTTCTCAATCAACTATTCGAAAATTTATTATTTATATGTATCTGCTCTTCCACTGTTTTTCTTTAACTATTTTACTGTATTAGAAAACTTTGTCCATTCATCATACAATTTATTCTTTTTTCCAGGATATAGAAAATCAAAGTCTGTTTCTAACTAAATATATAATTTTATTTTATGAAAATATTTTACGAAGTGCAAAAAAGATTGAACTTTTAAGAAGTAAACATACCAAAGAATAACCCAATTCAGTTTTCAATGCAGCAAGTTTATCCAAAAAATATTCTTTTACTGTATCACTCTCTGTAACAGATGACTCCACCCTTTTAGTGCTATCAATAGCTTCATATTTATTAATTAATTTGAATCTATAACAGCTATATTCTGTACCCATTTATCTTGAACTTCAGTCCATGGCTCTACATATTTTTTCAACCACTCTAAAGATTTTAAAGCGTCTTCGCCCAAAGGTATCGATTCTACTTCTATGTTTCTTTTATGCCTTTGTGACGTTCGTAAGCCATTTTGAATAAAATCTTTTATTAATTTAGTATATTTGTTATATAATTTTCCTTTAGGTTGCGCTTTTCTTCCAGTACAGTAAATGACTCTTCGAGGTATGTAATATAACTTCTAAAATTTAACAATCTATATGTAATATATTTTATAAAATTATTTATATATATTACATATATTACTCATGGTTGGAACTTATTCAAGTTGCGTTGGAGGTGGACAGACTGCTGATGGTTGAGTAGCTCTGAAAAAGGTACAAAGGACGACGTGTAGCGAGCAAGACGGTAGAAAGTCAAGTAAGGTACAACTGTCAATGTTGGCGCTGCGGAGCATAGTAAAGTAGTGGGGGAAAACCTCCGCTCCAAACGAAGGTATAAAGCTGTAGGGTAGACTGGGGTATTGGGAGTCACTTAAGTTATGGCCGCTATATCCTTTTATTTGCAGCAGTTTTTTTTATTCTAAAGAATTATTTTATTAGTTTATAGCATCTGCTATCAAAATGCACAAGAAAAATTTAGCTGAGAACACATTTTATTTTATATGAAACTGAAATAAAAAAATTGAAAATGACCCGAATTACACTCAGTGTTGGGTAATTAGGGTCACAATTTATTTATTAATTAAAAGAAGAATAATCACTTCTAGCATATTTTTCAAGCTTTAAATAATTTGTGATAAATATTATTTA
>UELU01141740.1:0-10525 GCA_900490025.1 Megastigmus dorsalis
CCTTATTCTTCTTGGGTACAACATAAAGCTCATACTCTTGTGCAATCAGATTGTATGTAGTTATTATAACATCAAATTTGGATAATTTTTTTTCACTTATGTCCCTTGATGTTCCATGGTATATAAGACACTTAATTGACCCCATTGACATTTAATTTTAACTTCTCCCTCCCATTCTTGTGTTAAGGAAGCAGGGCAAACTGCCACAGTTCTAATATTAGGAGCTGCAAACAGTTACGAATATAATGCGCCTCGTCCAGAATGACACGTTCACAATTTTATAAAATATCTTTAATCTTAATAAATAACTATGAACATATTTGGTGGCCCGTCTACAGTGCAATTTATCGATGGACTAACGTTACTTGAATCTATATATATATATATTCTTTACTTTTCATACATAGCAGTACAAATTTTTTTAATTAACTGTAATCGTAAGTTTGTATATATTGATGGGGTATATTTTTTTTTAATTTACCGATGTATCTCGTGTTGTCTACATAATGCAGTTGGTTACGAGCAAAAAGTTTATTATTTAGTAGCCAATGGAAAAAGGAGACATCTCAATATATTTCTGAAGGAGACAGCACACAAAAGCCCATTTTCTCCCAACTTTGAAACGAAGTTCTTTTTCGATTTAAGTTGTGCATATTCTTTTAAAATGTTATGTTACAATTATGTTACAATATTCCTTATCCGATTACAATATATTTTCAAACAATTTCCATGTAAATCGCAAAAATAAACTTCTTGAAAGTTGAAAGAAAAATGGGCTTTTGTGAGTTGTCTCATATCCAACCAGAGTCTTAGTTATGGCCTTTTACACCCGAATTCTGAACGGTCTTATCTTCCAATAGAAATGTGAATTGAAACGAAAGCATATGTTATATTTAAACTGCACTGATGTATGTTCATGTTCATCGAAAATAATATTTAGGTGTTATTATTCTCTACTTGCAAAAAAAACTTGCAAAAAAAATGTTAAGCAAAATGAATACAATATTTAAATATATTTTCCTATTTTTTTATGAAGTAAATGGATGGTTTAAATTTCTTTCAATTACTTATATGTAAATATTAAATAAAAAAAAAGTGAGGATTATAATAATAATATAAAGCACCAGAAATTGCCTGTAGACGGGCCACCAAGTATGTTCATAGTTATTTATTAAGATTAAAAATATTTTATAAAATCGTAAATGTTTGCAGCTCCTAATATTAGAACTGTGGCAGTTTGCCCGGCTTCCTTAACACAAGAATGGGAGAGAGAAGTTAAAATTAAATGTCGATGGGGTCAATTAAGTGTTTTATATACCATGGAACATCAAGGGACATAAGTGAAAAAAAATTATCCAAATTTGATGTTATAATAACTACATCCAATCTGATTGCACAAGAGTATGAGCTTTATGTTGTAGCCAGGAAGAATAAGGATTCAAGGTTATTCAAGATAGTAATTTATGATTAAAGTAACATCTTCTATTTTAAAGATAATAAAGAAGCATCCGATTTTTAAGAATAGAGATGCCGGATGAGCTATCGAAGCTACTAAAGGTGTTAACAATTGTTAACACCTTTGGTAGCTTTGATAGCTTATCTGGCAACGCTATTCTTACTAAGGCACCATACTCAAGTTAAAACTCATTTCATTTTGGTTTAAACAAGGAAGATATTGAGCTTGAAGGAAATAGTCCTTAAACTCAGCAGATTAATGCTGATGTAATCGATGAGCTCTATAAATAAATACGAACCTTAGCAGTTGCATTAATAAAATTATATAATGAACGAAAAATTAAAATTTATATTGTTTTTGCGAATTAAAAAATAGAATTACTTGGCTATTTATCACATGATTTCACAACTTTCTATTGTTTGCATTAGAAAATTGTAAGTTCATCAGTGCAATAGAATTGTGTGATATTAAAATTGGTCAATTATAATAGTATTCTTAAATTTTTTAAATTTATAGTAATTTTTTTAACTTAATTAAAAAACATTACAATATTGTTTCTTTAATTATTATTGATTTTATATATAAGCATACTTGTCTGCAAATTACTTTTTTAAAGTTTTTTTTTAAGGAGCTTCATATACTTCAGAACTTCATCGGTTGTCAGAAATTATAATGTATTCGAGTGGTAAGGTAAGAGATTGATAATCCGAAGGTACAAGGTTCAATTCCCGTTTTTTAATTTTATTTTGTACATTAATTAACTTATTATTCTAATTAATTCTAATTAATTTTTATAACTAAAAGAAGATTAATATTAAAATTTTCAGTAATGTTTAGCTTGCTATGTCAGTTGATATATCAGTTGATATGTCAGCTGATATGCCAGTTGATATTTTTCAGAAGGTGATATAATCCCTACATACACTTGAAAATGTCAATCTGACTGACATGACCGATTTCATCGTATGAGGTCTCAAAATTTTCGTTGACTTAAGCACTTGAAATTAAGCCCTTATAGAAGATGGGCAACTCAAAGAGATAAGAGCTACAGCACTTCGAATGAAGTCATTATTATCACATGTAAATATATATGTTCCCATTTTCCATATAAATTGATAAAAACGACTTGTTTCGAAGTGCTGCAGCTCTTACCTCTTTGAGCTGCCCATCTTCTATAAGGGCTTAATTTGGAATGCTCAAGTCAAGGAAAATTTTGAGACCTCATACGATGAAATCGGTCATGTCAATCAGATTGAATTTCAAATGTATATAGGGTTTATATCGACCAATCACGAGCCACCAGCAACAAGAAAATCCCTGTCGTCCGGGTGTCGGACGGCGGAAGGGGCGGTGGACTTACTGCACCACGCGCCCAGGAAGAAGCCGAGCCTTGGCACGGTACAAGCCAAGGACGGGAGGAAGAGGGATGGGCAACAGTACAGAGAAAGAAGAAGAAGAAGAAGAAGAAGAAGAAGAGGAAAAATACAGAAGACAGACAGACGGGGCAGACGGCACAGACGGACAGACCGGCCCCCAAACGACGGGGAGCGGCGCTGCTCATCGCGCCAGATGAGGGGCTGACCTTCGCGGACGTGGTACGGACGCTACGGACTGTTGACGCCACTGACCTTGTCAGAGGCGTGATGAAGACCAAGGACAAGCCGCACTGATACGCACGACAAGAGACGGACGCTCAACTGAACTGACGGAACGTATCCGACAGGCTCTGGGGAATCAAGGGGTCATAAGAGATATGACCCCAAAGATTACCCTAGAGATATTAGATCTAGACTGTGTCACGGAAACGCACGAGATAACGGACGCACTCAACAATTTACTAGGGGTGGACGCGGATAGGAGGGTCTCGGTCCTCGGCCCAAACAGCCGGGGGCAGAAACTCGCCATTTGCGACCTAAAGGACCGGGACGCGACGCGACTGCTCCAGACAGGACGCATAAGAATTGGATTTGTCAACTGCCGCGTGAAGACTCGACTGACGGTACCGAGATGCTTCAAGTGTCTCGGATACGGATATTACCGTACCAACTCTACAGGACCGGACAGACGCGACAGCAGTTGGAAGTGCGGCAATGCCGGGCACCGGGCCAGGGTCTGCAATAGCGCTCCCGCCTGCTTCCTGTGCATGGCGCGGGAAGGCGGCGGAGCGAGGCACGTTCCTGGAACCGCTGCTTGCGCCGCGTTCAAGGCGGCCTTGACGGAGGCAAAGAACAGACAACGGACGAGACACGTACCAAAATGACGACTGTACTACAAGGCAATCTGAATGGCAGCAGTTTGGCGCACGCCCTACTGCCCCAGCTAGCCGACGAGACGGACGCTGACATAATAATGATTAGCGAGCCGTACAGAGACAGAGGCACACCGACCTGGTTCGTTAATACCTCCCGCTCCGCGGCGCCCTGGGTTAGGGGGGCTGCCGCGTCGCGGATTACGGGCCAAGGGAGGGGAGAAGATTTCGTTTGGGCGAGGGTGACCGACGTTACGTACGTCAGCGTTTACCTCTCCCCGAACTGCGGCGCTGCGGAGTTCGATAGAAAGGTGGCGGCTCTCGAGGACGCGATGAGGGATTTCACCGGCACCGTGATCCTCACCGGGGACGTAAATGCAAGGGCTATCGAGTGGGGCATGACCACGACGAATAAACGCAGACGACTACTGCTGGAGATGGCTGCGAGGCTAGATCTGACGGTGGCAAACAAGGGACGGGTGACGACGTACAGAAGACCTGGCTTCGGATCATCCATTCCCGACGTGACGTTTGCGACAGATGGACTTATACCGAGAGTCAGGAGATGGCAGGTGATCGAAGGCTATACGGCCAGAGACCACCAGTACATCACCTTTGACGTGACGGACACGACATGGACAAGAAAGAGGACAACCCCACCTCCAGTGGGGTGGAACCTCAACAAACTGAACATGGACAGACTGACGGCACAGCTCAACAGAGAACAGGAACCGGCGACGGTGATCCCTTTAGGCATCGTGGGCAGGGAGAGGGCGGAGAAGTTGGCAGTAGAGACGGCGGGGCTCTATGACGCCTCCACGCCACGGAAACGAACTAGACGCGACAATAAACCGATATACTGGTGGACAGACGACATCGCGTGCCTGAGGCGCGAGTGCCTAAGGCTCCGACGGATGAGCCTCTCGGAGACATATCGAGTCGCGCGACGACAACTGAGACGTGCGATAAACGACAATAAATGCTAAAGCTGGACAAAACTGATCGATGAGGTCGACTCGGACCCCTGAGGAACGGGTTACAAGATTGTTACTCGCAACCTGGGAAGGAACGGGCCACCCGCGATCAGAGACGAGACAACGATGGACAGAATAGTCGATGGACTCTTCCCGTCGCTCCCTGAACAGGAGTGGGCGGGAGATGAGGTCGACCACGACGAGGTGCCGCAGTTCACAGCGGACGAGCTCAGCCTGGCTGTTGCTCACCTCGCTAGTGGGAAGGCGCCAGGTCCTGATGGCGTCCCAGCGGGGATCCTCGGAATAGTCGGGAAACGACGCCCGGAGACGCTCCTCAACCTGTACAACATGTGCCTGGTGGAGGGGGTCTTCAGCAAAGAGTGGAAGACGGCGCGACTGATCCTCATTGAAAAAAAAGGGTGGGGATCCCAACTCGTTGTTATCCTACAGGCCGTTGAGCCTGCTCAATACACTGGGCAAGCTCTTCGAACTGCTGCTTAGAGCCCGAATTCAGCAGGCTGTACAGAACGCTGGCGGCCTGAATGACAGGCAGCACGGATTTAGGAAAGGACGGTCGACGATAGGAGCGATCCACGCGGTGATCGACTCCTTTGACAGAGCACAGACTAGACCCCACAAGGACAGGCCAATAGTGCTCATGGCAACACTCGACGTAGGAAACGCCTTTAACTCAGCGAGGTGGGAGGACATCGTGCGGGCGAACCCAGCTCCTCTCAGGGCACGGGTACTTCGGACAATACCTGCATCGGATGGGGAAGGTAACGACCCCGTCCTGCAAATACTGTGGACATGACAGAGACGACGCGGAGCACACGTTTTTTGTGTGCCCCCGCTGGACGGTTGACAGACACCGACTAGAGACAACGACCGGATATGTTGACGCGGACAACGTCACCACCTTGATGCTCTCCAGCAAAGAGAGGTGGGACGACGTGACACGATACGTGATGACGGTTCTAAAGGGCAAACGTTTCGACGGATGCCTTGAGGACTGACATGTAAGACGGGGGACTAAACATCTAGACACGACAAACATGATTGACGTAGGACATAGACATGCCGGCCGGCCCGAAGTAATGTGCACAACAGCTGGGTCGGTTTGGTGAAGAAGGTGGATTTTACAGTTGCTTGCTCCCCGGCTGATTTATCAACCGCGGATCAAGGAACTGGGGTTGGGTTTAGCTGGTCGGACGCTGTCGGATGCCTGACCTCGGGAGCGAGATCTGGAGCCTGTCTATGGTCGCGAAGCGATTTTTCCCTTTTTAACCACCATAAAAAAAAAAAAAAAAATATCGACCAATCACAGACCTTCACCAAACACTCTGAAAAAATTCAGGCATATTCTTGAAATAAAATACAATAACTTTCGCATTTACCATTTTTATGATTTTATCAGAAAATTTTGAGATAAAAAATAGCAAAGACTTGAAAATTCAAAAAAATTACATTTTTTGCTTATCTTTGAGACTTCACAGTAATTAGACCCTTGCATATAGGTTTCTCAAAATTTTCGCGCATTTATCGCACTAATTGAAATATTAAAAATGCCAAAAGGCAATATAAGCAGCCAGAAGGGGTGTCCCTCCACCTCTCGTCTCGGGGCGTTTTTTATTGAGCGTTTATTTATTATTTTTATTTTTATTTTATCCCTACGCAAATACGCTTCGACGAGCGCCGAGACCTTGTTTCAGGGTCAAGAGACACCAACAGAAGATCCCGCTGCAAACTCCAGGATGAGCCGCTCCGTCGCTCAGAACATCTACATGTTGCAGATGCCTAAGTTACGCATTATTATTTTTTTTTAAACTTTTTTTTGCCTCTGGCTCCATGTCATTATTATTTTTCTCTTTTAAAACTCTCTTAAAAGCAACCTTTTTCATGTCAAAAAAGTGGCTTCCAAAATATTTTGCAGTTTATGCAAGAGAGCATTATAAACTTTCTAATGCCTCGCTCTTCTTACCTACGAATTTTAATTCATACATCTGCGGAAAACTCCATTGAATATTGCCTGCTAGCACATACTAGCCCCAGTATCGAATTGGAATATTTTAAAATTCCAACATTATGGAAAATTCCACAAAAGATACTTGTAATGCCTGTGCTTATAGAAGCAAGGGAAAAGGACATTGGAGCAAGACAGAAGGATTCTAGAAATAACAACATTCTAATGTGGTGCGGCACTTTAGCGCACCAATCAGCGAACGACGTGACAGCAGCGTGAAGGACGCCAGATTTCTCTTCTGGCTGCCGATCGGACAACACCCTCTCCGAACTCTTCCGCGCCGCGTAGTTGCGATCATCTATATCGCGTAAAAGTCGATTTCGCGAACAGTGATAGCGCACGTGCCTTTTTATTGTCAGCGCTTGTTGATTTGCCTTACGCGGTTTTACAGTTTTTATTTAAATTATTTCGCGACATTCTGCTCCGTCTTGCAGTTGTATCTTTTTTATTTAACGTACGATTCTGTTTAAACTTTTTGTACAGACTCTTACATCCTATGAGAGAACACTTATGGTTAAAAATGCGTGGCAGAATAACTTTTGCATAAACAAATTAGCCAAAATGGAGGGCGAAATCTGTTATTTCGCGATATTCTGCTCGGTTTCACAGATATATCTTTTTTATTTAACGTACGATTCTGTTTAAACCTTTTGTACACACTCTTACAACCTATGAGAGAATATTTATGATTAAAAATCCGTGGCAGAATACCTTTTGCAAAAACAAATTAGCCCAAATGGAGGGCGAAATCTGTTAATTCGCGATATTCTGCTCGGTTTCACAGATATATCTTTTTTATTTAACGTACGATTCTGTTTAAACCTTTTGTACAGACTCTTACAACCTATGAGAGAACCCTTATGGTTAAAAATCCGTGGCAGAATACCTTTTGCATAAACAAATTAGCCCAAATGGAGGGCGAAATTTGTTATTTCGCGATATTCTACTCTGTTTCTGAGTCATATCTTTTTTATTTAACGTACGATTTGCTTTAAACTTTTTGAACAGACTCTTGCAACCTATGAGAGAACACTTATGGTTTAACATCCGTGGCAGAACAACTTTTGTATAAACAAATTAGCCAAAATGGAGGGCGAAATCTGTTAATTCGCGATATTCTGCTCGGTTTCATAGATATATGTTTTTTATTTAATGTACGATTCTTTTTAAACTATTTTTACACACTCTTACAACCTGTGAGAGAGCAATTATAATCTAGAATCCGCGGCAGAATAACTTTTGTATAAACAAATTAGCCGAAATGGAGGGCAATATCTGTTAATTGGCGACATTCTGCTCTGTTTTGCAGTCGTATCTTTTTTATTTAACGTACGATTGTTTTAAAACTTTGTGTACAGACTTTTACAACCTATGAAAGAACATTTATGGTTAAAAATCCTTAGCAGAAGAACTTTTGTATAAACAAATTAGTCAAAATGAAGGGCGAGATCTGTTATTTCTCGATATTTTACTCCGTTTTCAGTTATATCTTTTTTATTTGGCTCATGATTTTTATGAAATTTATTGTACATACACACTTTGAAGAGGGTCACAAAGGGGTGAAAAATAAACTTCTACTATGAAAAATAAATAATAGTGGAAGGGGTGCATTTCTGCATAAACCTTTGCACCTGATTAAAGCAGATGTGTACACTCTGCCTAATCCAGGACCGCGATGGGGACGCGGTGGACGTTGATCCCATCTTTTTTTTTGTTTTTTGTTTTTTTTTTAAATCCGATTTATACTTGACATTGAATTTAACTTTTGAAAAATTTTATTTAACTTTTATTAAATATGTTATATATTAAAAATTTATTTTATGTTAATATAAATAATAATTTATATATTTAATATTAAAAAATTTCTATAATATTCTATATATTTTACACAACAGTTTTTATATTTTATATTAAAAGTTTATGTAAGAATTTATATATTATATATGAAAGCATGTTTTTGGAGCTTTTGTTCAATGGAAGCTGAATACACCTTACGCATTAACCAGTTTAATTTACGTATTATTTTCTTTGCCATGACTACTTCTTGTTTCTTTTCTTTCTGTTACTAGTAAATTAACTATCGAGCAGAATTCAATTGTACTGTCAAAGTGTAGAGGTGGTGATCTTTTGATTTTTATCAATTGTAAATGGCTTGTTATTTCGTTTATTTTATGAGCACCTGTTCCAGTAATCAATGGTTTTCACATTTTATTTGTGCGTTTCTGGAGAGTATTATTATCTTTCGAATTGTATATAATATTTGCTATTGCTACTCGTATTCTAATCTTATCTTCTTCCGTAAATGATTGATTTGTGCAATTAACAATAGTCAGCGCCCATGCACATACATGCACACCACAATTAACACTTACTACTCCACGCTTATCCTTTTGTTCCGGAATATCTGTTGGTGCATATTGTGTCCATTCTGTCCAGTTAATAGTTTTTTTTTTTTTTGGTTTTCGATAAAACTACACATAGAATTGGTTACACTATCTAATGGTAGGCCATGCAATGAGTCAAAGTGGATCATTATTTTTTTATTTAATATTACCATTAGTAGTGTCCAATGCTGTAACGTAATGTAATTTATAGGTATCAATCAAACATTTCTGTTTATCACTGATTGTAAACGGGCCCACTTTGTAAAACCTTCGCTTATGGTTCCATTTCTTAAAATGCTGTCAAAAAAGAGGGTGTCGAAACAAATCTCTGACATTTTTTTTTCAGCAATATTTGAAAGCAATGAAAAAATTCCATTAATTACTCCATCATCAATATATTGCTCAGTATTTACATAAGGTTTTAAAGTTTTAAAACTGAGTTGGTCGACAATGTAACCGTTTAATTTCTTATTCAAATTTGGAAATCCTTTTGGGTATTCTAAATTTGTTTGAAAGATCGTGTTAATATCTATTAAATTATTATATTGGTACACTGTTGTATGTTGAATCCTCTATTTCGCAGATCTCCATATTTACGTCTAATTCTTTATTCGTGGTTTCAGATTTCTTAATACATTCTATATTCTTTTTTATGGTTTCGCACACGTTGTTCTTGTCATTCATCTCGTTTTCATCATCATCGATAAATTTTGACTTTTTAAAATATATGTTTGTTCCTCTTTTTCTCCTTGACGATCTTTTCCATACCTTTACTTCTGTTTTGTATTTAGTATCTTCTTGTCTTTTTTTTCTTGTTTTTATTTACTGTTTTTTGCTGTCGTTGGAATGAATAAGTCTTTTATTTTTCATTTGCCTCATTGTGGTTAGACTGTGCTTACGCTCAGCTAATTTACCTATTATCATCCTTTCATTTTCCTGTATTAATCGAGGAATTACTATTTTCTTTTCATTATTAAGAATTCCATGCTTAAAGATTTTAAAGCCATTTTCTGCAGTCTCCAAGGAACCTGGTGCCAAGGAACCTGGTGCCCAAGGTGGACTGTATGAAAGTCGTTTCTTTAAAATCTTATGAGAAATTAAAAAGATACTAGCAAAGAATGCTCGCTTCGCTCGCTATTTACATATTTTGATGCCGTAAAATTTATCAGTTTTCTACACATTTAACATGCTACATTATTGATATTTATATACGTAAAAATTTTATGTAATATTATTTATACTGTAAAATTACATTAGCTCGGGGTGTGTTAGTGTATGGGGTTAGGATTTTCTTTTTATAATATATTTGTTTTAAAAAATAATATTCATATATTTTCATAAAACTATTTTGACGTGCAGTATTAAACTGTATGTTACAAAAATATTTTTACATTTACGATTTTTCTTACAATAGATTATTTCATTAACTTTATTGTAGAT
>UELU01141741.1:0-43314 GCA_900490025.1 Megastigmus dorsalis
TAAGCTCACTATAAGATTTCCCACACTAAGATTACGATAATTTTACGGTGACCGCTGGGACTATTCTACAGTATCTGAACTAATCTTCAGTGCACAAGTTGGGAGTAGCACCGTCATATGTAGTAAACTGCAGTAACTGCTTGATTTTTCCGTGTACCTACGTTCATAGTGTCATGCATCTTGTTAATTTACGTTATATACAGGTCAACATATACAGGAATGCATAAGTACATAGGAGCATACCGATTTCTTTTGTGTTCATCGTTTTGGAAAGCGGTAGGAACTACATTTTGGCAATCCTAATTTACCTGAGACACTTTCTTCGATCTTCTGCACCCCTAAGTCCAACGTTGACAAAAGCAATTATGAAGAAAAGAAAATTTAACGAGCTTAAAACCTCACATTATAGGATTACGGTGATTCTTCGGTGACCGCTAGGCCTATTCCACAATAACTATACTGAACCTTCAGTTCAGCTGTTGTAGAACAGTCTCAGTGTACAAGTTAGATGTAGCACCGTCATTTGCTGTAAGCAGTAGTAGCTTCTCATTATTTTGCTTCCTTAGAGATGAAGTATTTTATTGATGAGAAAATTTTTTATCGGACTCTAACCTAAAGATACCACCTTCGCAGCTTTTTTTCTGGTCTCGTGCGAAAAAATGCTGTATGACACTGATGTGGAATGTGATTATTTACCGAATGAGACTTTTTCGCACGAGCGAAGCGAGTTCCACACCAGTGTCATATTGTACTATTTTTAGACTTTTGGAATAAAAATTTAGTAGTTTGAAAAAAATTTTGTTTCGAGTCTGTGTGTACGTGTGTGCGTGTATGTATGTATACATGTATATCTCGAGAACGCATGTACAGATTTCAAATTAAAAATATTAGTTTTATTCGGTTTTTTTATCGAATGAAGCTGGAAAAATGGATTTTAAGATTCATTGATTCTTTTTTGTTTTATTTAAGAAAATTACTTTTTGATTTTTAGTTCATTAACTTTTTTGTTAAGATCAAAGAAAGTATCTCAGGTAAATTAGGATTGCCAAAATGTAGTTCCTACTGCTTTCCAAAACGATGAACACGAAAGAAATCGGTATGCTAAAATACTTCATCTCTAAGGAAGCAAAATAATAAGAAGCTACTACTGTTTACAGTAAATGACGGTGCTACATCTGACTTGTATACTGAGACTGTTCTACAACAGCTGAACTGAAGGTTCAGTATAGCTATCGTGGAATAGGCCTAGCGGTCACCGAACAATCACCGTAATCCTATAATGTGAGGTTTTAAGCTCGTTAAATTTTCTTTTCTTCATAATTACTTTTGTCAACGTTGGACTTAGGGGTGCAGAAGATCGAAGAAAGTGTCTCAGGTAAACTAGGACAAAACGATGAACACGAAAGAAATCGGTATGCTCCTATGTACTTATGCATTCCTGTATATGTTGACCTACATATAACGTAGATTAACAAGATGCATGACACTATGAACGTAGGTACACGGAAAAAACAAGCATTTACTGCAGTTTACTACATATGACGGTGCTACTCCCAACTTGTGCACTGAAGATTAGTTCAGATACTGTAGAATAGTCCCAGCGGTCACCGTAAAATTATCGTAAGCTTAGTGTGGGAAATCTTATAGTGAGCTTAAAGCTCGTTAAATTTTCTTTTCCTCAAAATTTATATGTGTCAACATTTGACTTGGGGTGCAGAAAGTTCAAGGAAGTACCTCAGCTAGAAAAAGACTGCCAAATTTTTCAATTCCTACTGATTTTAAGAACGACAGACATGAAGGATCGGTATCAACCTATGTATTTATTCATTCCTGCTTATGTTTGACCTATATGTTACGTAAATCGGCAAGGAGCATGAAAATTTCAATCTTTACATAGGATTTAAAAACCTTGTGCATCATAATATTCAAATAGTTAAATGCAGTTAAATGATTAAACTGACATTTATACTATACTTACCGGGACATTATAAGTGCATTGAAAGTGACACTAAATAGACGTAGGGCGTGGCATAAGAAAGGTATAGAAAGGGACACTAGAAGGAAATAAGAAGTAGTCGTAAAAGTTCGGACACTGGCCAAATTTCTTTCAAAGCCCGACAAACATAGCCAGAATAAGCATGTGCGCCGAATAATAAATGTAGAAGACACAATAGTGTGGAAATTAGCACATTTCAACTAGCTAGTGATAATAGTACATTATACAACGTGTACGGAAAGGCTTTATTTACGAAACGAGAGAATTACGGCCCGAGCCGAAGGCGAGGGCTGTAACGAGTGAAGTAAAAAAGCCTTTACGTACCAGTTTCATACCGTAGTTTATAGTACGAGATGCCGAAAACAAGCACCGAAGTTGCGATTTTTAGGTTAGAGGGCTATAAAATAGTATTTTAATCTCAGATTCTTACACTATTTTTTTATCTCGAAAATTTGCAGAGTGAACCGTATTTTTTGTCAAATAAGGTGATCTTAACTCCAGTTCAGGGTACTTTGTTTTTTGTGGGCCTGTGTTATTGTAAGCATGAATCTGTTAAATTTTCATGAATTAATATTTTATATTTTTAGAGAAATTAACAATATTATGAAAAGAAATCTTTTTTCACTCTGATTCGATAATGGGTGTAAATCTGCTCAAATCTTTTCAAAATTTTACATATAAATAGCATTTTGGTTCCTTGAGAGCAGTATATTTTTTATATACGTTTGGTTAATAAGTTTTGAAGATATTTTAATTTTTCTGATTTTTTAAAATATTTAAATTTCAATAAGGATTGATGGAAATTGATGTTTAATATCTCATTTTATTTATAGTTTCAAATACTTTTAAAATATAATTAATTGAATTATAATTTTAAAATATTTGGTGAATGAAATTTGTTTAAAAATTTTAGGTTATGTTATAATCAAAGTTTTTTATATTTTTGTAAATATTTGAAAATTATTATTACTTTTGAATGTAGAAGACTAATATGAAATTTAAAAATATATTTTAAATTATAATAATAATTGTGAATTTTAAAAAAATCTAAATTTCTTATATAATTTTTTAAATATTTTTAAATAGTGAAA
Organism: Megastigmus dorsalis; assembly: GCA_900490025.1. NCBI lineage: Eukaryota > Metazoa > Arthropoda > Insecta > Hymenoptera > Megastigmidae > Megastigmus > Megastigmus dorsalis. The sequence goes on from UELU01141741.1 coordinate 3,088, forward strand.
TTACTTACTTTATTTATAAATTATATAATTAATATATATTAGAACATAACATTAAGTTAGAAGAAGCTAAGTGCCAATGAATTGGTAGCGGTTTCATTTTCTGTGTACAGACATACTGACCGGCATCTTGTCAATTTACATTATTTGATGAAGGTTAACGTATACAGGATCGCATAAATACGTAGGGCATACCGATTTTTTGGTGCTTTCCATCTTAGAAAGCGGTATGAACTGCATTTTAGCAATCCTACTTTACCTGATAGCAAGTAGCAATAGGTGAAAAGACGCTTTTATCAAGAAATAAATTTAGGGATTATAAATGAATATAATAGCGCGCCAGGTAAGTGCGCCGCACAGCTGGACACAACCCGGCCTGAAGCAACGGATGCTTAAATATACACAACATTGTCAATTTGGCTCCGATCAACTTATTCTTCAGATATTATGCATTCATTAAAAAAAATAAAACAAAAATGTAAAAAGAAAAGTTGAAATACCTCCCCCCCCCTTTAATGGAGTAGCTATTAACATATCATAAACGCATTAACTTCGGAATAAAAAAGTTTTACCTTTCAAGACCCGAAAAGCAGCGATATTAAATAGTATAATATCACAATAAGCCGCGCAGACATGAAAAAAGAAATATTTTTCAAAAACGTACTCAATTTTTATTCTAATGGTGTTAAAAAAATTAGTTAATGGATACAAAACTTCTGCTTTTAGGAAGCTATAAAAGTACGCTCTGTACAATAAGCGCATGTACAAGACTTTGGGTTGGAAGTGAAAATCAACACAATGGATGTCTACTTTGACTCTAGAAAGATCTTTTCCTGACCTTACATTGACTCGGTAGTGGTCAGTTTAATCCTATTATGTGGTTTCACGCCCATATAATTTTCTATTCTTTGAAATGACTTTTGTCAACGTCGGTCTCAGGGGTGCAGAAGGTCGAAGAAAGCATCTTGACGAGAGAATGCCTGCCAAAATGCAGTTGCTATATACCGATTTCAAAGGCGACAAACATCGCAAGGATTCGGTAGAATTGTGTACCTGTACATTCATGTATTCCGTATACCATCTACTTAAGTATTCCGTAAATTCCTGGCATGTACATATATATATATAAATTTACTACTTATTCCATTAAAGATAAATAAAATAATTGAACATTAAGAAGAAAAATTTTCTTTGAGCAAAATCAAGACAAAAATATTTTCGCTTATTAAACACCTTTTGTTAAAAACTGCGCTTACATAAAGCTTAAAATTTGAGAAAGATTTTCCCGCAACCCCACTTTAAAAAAAACTGTCAGTAGATCAAACGCTTTTCTTCATCGCCATCCATTACGCAACAGCTCTTCTGCCACAGCTCACACAAAGCACCGCCCAGCTATTAATTCAAACAAATTTCCTGAAACTTTCTCTCCCAACCAGCATTCGCTCCTTACAAGCCCTTAAATCAGAGTGAGCGAGCGAGCGGGGCGCACAAGAAAGAAGCAGCATAAGCTCCCCCTGCCGATGAATGTACGCTCCTGTTATTGAAATAAATTCCAAATCCAAGACTCTGCTTCGACCTCCCCCTGTATATACACATCCCCGGTGATTATTTATGCGCGTGCACTCGGAGGAGACCTGCTGCTACTGCAGCTATACACAGACACACACTTGTGGCGTCACTTTATGAAAGCCATAAAATATTTTGACAGCTTGGCGTCGAAAACGCCGCGGGTATTCAGCATGGATGCCTACTGCGCGAGAATACATTGCGCGTATATATTCGCGGAGGAAAAAAAGAGGCCTACAAGGGCAAGAACGAGGCTCGTAAACGCGGACTGACTTTACTTTCTCTTTTGGTTTCTTTCTACTCCGGGGAGGTGAGATTTTACGATTTTTTTGCGGTAAAGGTGCGTTGGCTGCACGCGAGTAGTTATACAATGAATATTAAGAAGGCAGCTGTGCATGTTCTTCTTCCGTCGCGCGGGTAGTTTTTCTAGTCGTGCTACTGGACTTGTTTCGGTTGCCACGAGTTTTCGGAGCATTTTGTTTACTGGCCGTGTGGCACTGATATATCTTTTTTTTTTTTGTCTGGTAGCTAGTTTCGACTTCTTGAGACGCTATTCCGGAACAATTTCGTGTTTAACGCTCGAATTTTAGTTAATGGTGGGTTGCCACGAGTGGATTTGTGCCTGGAAGCTTTCCAAGAATCAATTATTACAGTGGTTAAAGTTACTGCAGTTAAAATTTACACATGCTTATTTTTGCTTTTCAATTACTGCTTGAGTGGTTTTTGATTGTACTATTTTGATTGCACAGTTTATTTAGGTTCTGTGTAATTTTGAGTTAGAATATAGTATTTTTTTCGTCGTGATTAAATGTTTTGGCTGAGTAGAATGACTTCAGTACTCAAAGCAATCACTATGCACAATGTTTCTAATTAAATGATGTTTTTGGTGTAGTATTTTATAATAAAATATTATTACAGAAAAATATCTACTTTAAATCAAAGAAAGTTTCATTACAGGTGAATAATAAAGTGTTCAGTTACTCCCTGCTCTCTAAATTTGGCAATAGTAAAAAACTACTTATTCAAAGTGGATATTCACTTATGAAAAATATCATATATCCTCGCTGAAAGAGTGAATATTAGCATTAGAAAAATTAGAAAAATAATCAGTTTTACAATATGTGGAAATGCACTACATTATTAGTGAAACATCTCGTTAATATTTAATTAGAGAAAATTAAATTTCAAATTATTTAAAATTTTCACTGTTTAAATAAGTGAAATCGTAAGTTCTTTACATCAGAATAAGTAAATAGTTCCTATAAATACATTTTTTTATATTCTTTTGTCTTATACCGAAAAAATTTTTCATTTTAAATCGTGGTAGTTTTTGTTTCTATTTTATCATGAAAATACAGTTCTTACTTAATTTTCACATCAAAATGGATATAAACGTAAATTAGGATTACAAATATCAATTTTATCATATTCCTCGAGATTACATATATAAATATATTTTTATACTATATATCATTTATCCATTTTGATTATAGTAAGTAGAATTGGAAATTAAAATTTAATTTAACTTACAGATAAATATTCTATAATATAATTTCGATATTCGCTGTATATATCTATATAATCATTGCAATTTTTAGTCGCGATATGTCATATTTTAAACGAAGTCAAACGCGAAGAGAAGATCAAACTACTGCGAGACATTAAAGGACAACACAATCTAATGCGTTCCTGTCAGTTCCTATACAGAGGAGACAATGCGAGACAATGGTTGCGTATCAAGACATAAAACAGTGAAAATTTATCGCAGAAATACGGTTAACATATTATATGAAATAAGTGAAAATTCACATATGAATAAGTAAATAAATATTTTACATGTGAAACAAGAGAAAGTTCACTCTTATTTCACATATTCATATGGAAAATTTAAATTTTCGCTTATTAATATATAGAATTTCAATTATTCATACGTGAAAAATATGTTCGCATGTCAAATACGTGAAATTTTCGCATTTTCGAATTTAGACAGTGGTAGAACTAAGGGTAGAACCATAGCCGAGTTACCGACTAGCCCGCAGCTAGATTCTGGCTGGCAGCCGAATATCCCTGGTTATTTTTCCACAGTTTCGAAAGGCAAACTCATCTAAAGTATTAATTAAAAAACGTATATTAAAAAAATCGGGTAAAAAAATTACATTGTTTTTTAGTGCAATTTTTCATATTCAAATTTGATAAAATGTAATGAGCCCTCGCTCGTCTCTGTAGGATCATTACTTTCACCGCAAAGTCGATTTTCGAAAATATTTTTTTTCTTTTAAAATCGCTATAACTCGAAAAAAATAAGCTTTTTCGGATTTTCGCAAAAATGATACTTATTGGCTTGTTTTGGACTATACTTCCTGTAAATAATAAGCATTTAAATGAAAAATTGGAATTTAGACAGTAAAAATAAAAAATGCGATTTTTAACGGTTATTTCTAATTTTCTCGAATGTTTATCGTCCGATAGGCATTAGTCAAATTTTCTTCGACAGGTAATTTTAAGGCCTAAAACTTTCTCCCTTAACTTTTTTTGAACGGAGTTCAAGTTTTTCTTTTATACGCAAAAAACCGTTTTTTTTTGACTTTTGCGAATTTTTTAGTCATGTTTGCCATTGAAACTCGAGTGGCAAAAGACGCTACATTTCATATAATTTTTTTATCTATACGCCCATAATATTCTTTGTTTGCTGTTAGCATGATTTCGCCAATTTTCTACAGATTTATTGGACACTGCAGTCGTTTCTCTCTCTTTCGTGTGAGGCTCAGCGTAACAAAGCAAACAGGCAGACTGTCACATTAGAAAAAACTTTTGTCAGCGCTAAAAAATATATACTTTTGATGTAGATACATTTTCCTTAATATTAATATATAGGAACATATATACGAATCTGCGGAAGTTACGATTCTTTCATATTTTTCATCTTCGAAATCGGTACGGCATACCGTTTGCTATTGCTTCTCAAGTCGAGGCATTTTCTTAAATCTTCTGAATCCCTGATAAAACATTGACAAAAGTCATTTTAAAGAAAAGAAATTTTCATATGCGTGAAACCACATAATAGGATTAAACTGACCACGAACATAGAGGACGTCCTATGCGGATTTGCCACACCCTGTTGGAGCTTTTGTACACTTATTGTACAGTAAGAGCTGTTATTCTTCTAACTGTGTTTTTCGAGGGTTGGACGACATTTGACCTGTGTTCGAACTTTTGGACTACTTCCTATATGTTCTCCTTTTGCCACCTCCTAAGAGTTCTACGTCACTTACAACGTCCCGGGAAATATGTATACAAGAGTCAGAATTGTCAGAAATCATTCTACCCTGGTCTTGGTTACCCGTAAGCACGTTACTGCACCTTACAGTGATCAACTTTATTTTAACTGGTTGAATACTAAAGAAAAAATCCTAGTATCCTAACACGATTCTTTATCGGAACAAACTTAGTCTGAACTCTTTACGACTTATATTTATTTCAAAATTCCAAATAGTTAGTGATTTAATCTAAGATTTTTATACTAATTTTTATCTCGAAAATACGCAAGGTGACCCGTATTTTTTATGTCAAATTCGTGATTAGAAGGCCAAAATAGGTAGCAATAAGGTGATTTTAACTCCAGTTCAGGGTACTTTGTTTTTTTGTGGGCCTGTGTTATTGTTAGCATGAATCTCTGATAAATTTTCAGGAATTAATATTTAATATTTTTTGAGAAATTAACAATATTATGAAAAGAAATCGGTTTTTACTCAGATTCGATAATGGGTGTAAAACTGTTTAAATCATTCCAAATTTTATATATGAATAGAATTTTTGTTCCTTGAGAGCTGTATACTTTTTATATACATTTGTTTAATAAGTTTAGAAGATATTTCAATTTTTCTGATTTTTAAGATTCTTTTTAAATATTTATATTTCAATAATGATTTCATGGCATCTGATGTTTAATATCTCATTTTATTTGTATTTTAACATACTTTTATACTATAGTTTATAAAATTAAAATTTTTAAATATTTGGCGAATGAACTTTAAACATTAAGAAATATTACTTATGTCGACTGTAATCTACTATAAATTGACAAAGATCTTTCTATCTGTCTTACAGTCTAATAAATATTAATGGGTTATCAGATTGTCCTTGTTTACAAACACCCCCGAAGAATCTGAAAAAAACTTATATTTAACCCTGAAAAAACATTTATTAACATTTATTTTTTGAATGAACTTTGTTTAGAAATTTTAGTTTGTATTATAATCAGTGTTTTATATTTTTGAATGTAATTGAATATATGGAATGATTAAAAAGATTTATTTTCAAAAATTTATCAATTAAAAATATATTTTTAGCTGTATATTTTTTCTATACATTTGGTTAATAATTTATAAATATATATTAAGTTTTCTGATTTTTAAGATTTTTTTTAAATATTTATATTTCAATATTTTAACGGTTAAATTATTTATTTTATTTATAAATTATATAATAAACGTATGTTAGAACAAAACATTAAATTAGAGGAAGCTGAGTGCCAATAAATTGGCAGCGGTTTTTTTTCACAAAAATACTAAAATCTAATGATGTTTAAAAAATTAGTTCATCCTTACTTAACTTCTTGTCTGAGGAAGCAATAGAAGTACATATACAATAAATGCATGCACAAGACCTTCCGCTTGGAGTGAAAATCAACACAATGGATGTCTACTTTGACTCTAGAAAGACCTGTTCCTAACCTTACATTGACTCGGTGGTCACTTTAATCCTATTATGTGGTTTCACGCCCATAAAATTTTCTTTTCTTTGAAATGACTTTTCTCAACGCTTTTCCTAGGGAAGCATAATGTACTAGAAAGTGTCTTGACCAGAGGAATCCTGTCATTATGAAGATACTATATAGCGATTTAAAAGGCGACAAACACCATAAGGACTCGATAGAATTGTGTACCTGTACATTCATGTGTTCCGTATACCATCTACTTAAGTATTCCGTAAATATCCTGCATGTATGCTAATATGATGTCATGTATATATTACAATTTTACGACTTCCTTCCATTAAATAAATATTATATTGCACAATTAGTGCGCAAAGTAGACGTTTCTCGCACATGTTGCGTTTACTATTTTTTATAAGTAAGTGCGTAAAGCTCGACCTAAGATACTTGTTTAGCGTGCGTAAAGTACCCATTGTTTCAGGAGTGTGTATCACTTTACGAACTAGTGGTAAAATTGGGTACTTTACGCACGCTAAACAGACATCTTAGGTCGAGTTTTATGCACTTAGTTATACAATAATATTTTTCGATACTGGTGGGTAAGTCGGCTTTTTAGTGTATGGGACGTTTTTCGCCCGAGCGAAGCGAGAACGTTTCCTTTGTGTTGATAGAAAACTTTGAAATACTGTGTGAGCATTTGCACACACCAGTATATATCTTGAACATTTACGTAATATGTAGGTTAAATGTGTACAGGAACGAATAAATACGAAGAGACATGCAGATTCTTTTGTATTTTTTTTTCGAAATCGGTAGGGACTGCATTTTGGCATTCTTTCTCTACCTGAGACATTTTCTTCTTCTGCACTCCTAAGAACCGCTTTCACGATTGCCACGCTTCACCACCTCTTCTTTATCGTTTACTATCCTGCTGATGCCCACAACTAATTGAAGGCCTTATGCATAAAAAGAAACGAATGTGTAGAAGGAATCAGTGTAATAAGAATCCATCGTAACTGAGACGGAATCTTATTGTACTAAAGTACCACCTACTGAGACTATGTCCTGCTGACTTGTGTACTAAAACGGAGCTGCAGGTATACTCGTTGAAACTGGAATGCACGCGCCGATGTTTAAGCCTAAATGCGGACAAATTTTGTTTCCAATCCGGAAAATATAGCTAGAAAAATAAATATTCATACTGTACAATAAATGTACAGCACCTTCAACCCGGTGAGGAATGTCAGCACAATAGAAATCACCTATTGACTTCGTGGTCATCTTAATCCTATAATGTGGTTTCACGCTCGTTAAATTTTCTTTTCTCCAAAATGACTTTTGTCAACGTCTGTCTCAGGGGTGTAGAAGGTCAAAGAAAGTGTCTCAGGTAAAATAGGATTGCCAAAATGCAGTTCCTATGGCTTTCCAAGACGATAAACACGAACAAAATCGGTAAGCTCTCGTATTTATACTTCCTGTATACATTAACCTTCATATAACGTAAATTGACAATATGCACCAGCTTCTCAATTGCATTGATTGGCGCGTTCTCCTCAACTAAGCTGGCGCTGTGGTACATGCATACACTGCTTTTGATGTCATCACGCAATTTTACAATGACAAAACTGTAAACATTAGGAATAAGTAGTATCGTTATTGACAGGGAAGGTATTTTGAAAAACCATTTGTTTCAGTCCGATTGTTTTCGTGTATATCGTGTGATCACACAGAATTTAAAAGTTTTGGAGCATAGTATTCAAGCAGCCAGAAATAAATTCGATCACTGTAATGCACGGATGGGTAAGCGGAACTAGTGCAATAAGCCATTTAAATTTCGTTTCACGATTGAATGATTTCTAAATAATTTAAGTTTGATCCAAAATAATTTTTGTAAAAACACTTAGCGAGGTTCCCTACTGAAAAATCTCACCTGAGATCTCAGGTGAGGTTTTTCATTAGGGTATTATAAGCGCCTAGGAAGTGAACTGGGAGCGGGCGCATAGAAAGTGGGTCAAAAGTTCAGAGACTGGTCATAATTTTGTTCAAAATCCATATAAGACCCCCAACTTGGTGTAGAAATCAGCACCATATCCTCTAGAAAGACCTTTAGTTTGTGGCGCCCACTGAGTCCGTGGTCAGTTTAATCCTATTGTGTGGTTTTAAGCCCGTTAAATTTTCTATTCTTCAAAATGACTTTTGTCAACATTTGTGCCAGGGCTGCAGAAGGTTCAAGAAAGTATTTCAGTTTGAGAAAGATTGCCAAAATGCAGTTCCTATACCGATCTCGAAGACGAGAAATACGAAAGTATCGGTATATCCCTACGTACTTATTCGCTCCTGTATACGTTTAACCTACATATGACGTAAATGGCCAAGATACGTATCATGTACGTATCATGTATGTACGTATAAATGTTCACACTGGATTTAATGGTTTTGGATCAATCCTAGTATTCAAGTAGTCAAAAGTAAATTTGATCGCTGTAACGTGCGCACGGGTAACTCGGACTAGTGCAACACGTCATTGAAATTTCGTTTCATCCTTGAATCACTAAAATATGGTTAAAAAATGAATTTTGTAAATATATTTCTCAGGACAATATAAGTAGACAGGAAGTACCACTTGAAGGGCATAGGAAGTGACCCTAAGTGACCCAGGTATTCAAACCATGTTTTACTTTCGAGGAGCTCTGGAATTGGTAGTAATTAAGACGGCTTAACCAAATTGGTAGAGTGGCTGCCTAAAGGTCCTACGGGCCGTGCAACAAAGGCTACGTGAAAAAAAATGGAGTGGTCCGTCCATATCGGGAAAGCTACCACGCAATTTCGTAGTGAGGCAACTCCAAGTATTTCGCGCAGTCGCAATAGTTCTTCGTGCAATTCCTCTTCCAGACTTTTTTCAGTATACAGATTTACGAAGTTGTATTTTACGTTCAATAGGATCACTACGCCAATGTCCAACCTATGTTGAAACCAATCAATGATCAATCATTCAAAAAGGCAAATGATTTGGAATGGTTCCGGCAAGTAAAAAATCATTTCCCCAACTTAAAAAGATTAATAATGCTATTAATAATTTTATAAATGATCGAATAATAATTTACTCGTTTACTGATGCCGTCACCCCATGCTTTATAACAGGTAATATAAATTGAAGTATGTACGTTTACACATATTACTTTATATTTTTATTCAAAATGAATAATTGGCCGCCTTCCGTAAGTGGAGTATAGTACTGTATACTCTACGACAGAATGTGCGAGAATATACAACAAAAATGATACAGTGTATTAACACACTGATGCAGTTATAAACCATTCGCTCTATTACAAACCTGAACATCTCGACCAAAATCCTACGAAACGCCGAAATCCCATCTCGCACGTGTCAAGACCAGACCTCGCCTAAAAAAAAACTCTTATTAAAAAAAAAAGAAACGAAAGAAAGACCTCCTCCACACCATATCAAATATCGCAGCGCACGAAAAAGGAGAGGCGCACGCAGCAAAAAAGCAAAAGATATGATAAAGTCAGCTGCCTTCCTCTCTCTCTCTCTCCGCACCCTTTTCTCCGCTCGTAAAATGCGAAAGGTAACACCGAAATAAAAGCGAGAGGGACGCTGAACTCTATCTCTCTCTTCCTCTCATTCTCGTATAATGTAAGTGACGCAAACAGAGAGGATCGTCCGAGGTATATCGTCGACTCAGCCGCGGCGGTGCCGCTTTCAATCGGTCCACCACCTTCTCGTTTCTCTACGAGTCAATCTACGAGTGTATACCTCTCCGATTACACGTACATCGCATATATATACATACACACGTGTGTGTCCCTTTTTACGCGGCGCCCAGTGCGGCCCTTTTTCTCCGAATCCAGCGTCGTAACGCGCAAAAATAGATTTAATATTTTCGTTTGTGCCGCGACCAATCGATATAAATGCAAATCTTGCACTCTCGACTCGCGTATATATATGCTCTTTTCCCGTATACACACGAGCTGGTGCTGGTATATAGTGCGGCTGCAGTTGGCGCGACGGGAGTCGGGTACATATATTACGTCTGTTTGTGCGTGTCGCGCGGCCGCTCAGGTCTTTTCTTTGCTCGCCTTGCGATTCAACGAGTGAGGCATGGAAGTGGAAGGCTGCGTAAATTATATCACTACTTTGTCTTGCCGGCTGAGAATTTCTTAGCATTATGTGGGCTAGATATTTTTTGATTTTTATTGTGATAATATCAATGGTGGTAACATAAATTAGAACTGCAATTTTTCCATTGCCCGCTCAAGTTTTTATCGATGCTCATAATCTTTGATTATTATCGGAGTTCAATTCTTCATTGTGCAAATATTCCTTAACAAAATCAGTGTATTCTATTTAATAAGTGTTCTTATTATATATATTTCAAATTATAATATCAAAATTATTACAATTAAATAACAAGTTTTTTTACCTGATGTACCTAATTAAACTAAAATAGAAATCTTATAACGAAAACGACTAAATTTTACCTCTTACTCTATACATTCTATTATAAAAGGCTTTTACGAATTTTCATAGTTATACAATCACTGCATAAAACGGAAATGTTTTTTTTTAGAAAACATCTGCTTTGCGAGAAAAAGGGAAGTATAAGATAAGTGGAATAGCGGTGGAGAAAGAACCGAGTAACAGAGGAAAAGCTTTTGGACTGATCCGAATAGCATCAGTTCCATTGAATGCGATGAAGTTTGCCTTTGACTTATAAATATACATTATTATAAATATGCAGGCCACAAATATAAGTTGGTATTATTCATATTTAAACACTAAAAAATTAGATGAAAGACGACCAGAACATATTCTGTACTGCAATAACTTTGACACTTGCAATGTTCTTTAAAATGTATTAAGAAAATATATAGTTTATGGTGGACTAAAAGTATATAGGAGATATTATAAGAGATAAAATAAACTTATTTACTTTATAGTATTAGCAGGAGTGGTAAATTATAAGGCGTTTCTTTTTTTTTATATATTTTTCCACCCAGTCATTTTTAAAACTAAATGCCTAATGGTGTTGAGTAGCGCTATATTTTAGCTGTCGTAGATACAAAGTTCCGGATATCTTCACCACGATTGCAAGTCTCCGTTAAGTAAGAAATTATACTTACGCTAATAAATTACGTTCACTTAAGAAAACGTGTTTTTGAAAATAATGTGAGGGGCACGTCGAATGCTGTTTATACGGGTCACATTTATCCATCTTAAGAAACACGTTTGGCAGAGAGAGAAAGATTTAGCAACAAATTACTGTATTTAATCGCTTCGATGTAGTAGGATCCGATCGTGTAATGCCACTTGTAAGTTATCGGTAAATCAGTTTACACTAACTGAGGATATTATAATGACGGATCACAGATAAAGGCTTGATTTCTAGCATTTCCAGTACCGATTTATACTCGTCCTCTCTTTGTTAATCCAATTAAAATGAAAACGTTTTCTCACGAAACAAAAACTAAAGTTTCATATCTAATATAGTTTCGAGTATAATCGCTCGACTTTGCTACCACATATCCACCTCGCAATCGTCGAACTCACTTTCCGTCTGGCAACACTCAAACATCAGCACACTCGAGGCGGTAATCACCCAGTCGAAAGGCATAAAAATGAAATCGACAAATGAAGAAGACCTTAAAGAGGTGGCTGCTCGCTCCTGTGCCCGGATAGCCACGAGAAGGTATATATACCGTGGCAGAAGGGCAAAAGAGAGAGGGCGAGAGCGAAAAAAACAGTCGTCGGCAGAGGTATAGAAGTGCACGGAGGGGGTCTCGACGTCACCACCGGCAGTGTAATGGGATGCAATTTAACGGGTCACGAAAATGTCTCCGGCAGCCGGGGCGCGCATAAAAAGCGGCAGCCAGCAGCAGCAGCAGCAGCAGAGGGAAAGAAAGAGAATGGACGAAGAGAGAGAGAGAGAGAGAGAGAGAGAGAGAGAGATTCAGTGTCCCAGCTCACGCAAATTCGAGTCCATCGCACCCGGCGAAATTCCATTTCGTTCCGTGTTATCGCCCCGCGCGGCCTCCACCCCTTCCCCCGTTTTTTTCCTCTCCACTCCTTATACTAGGGAGGAAGGGATAAGGGCTCACACCGACGATGCTTTTAAGAAAAGACTAGAAAATTACTGAGTAATTGGAGTTGGCTTCGGGGAAAGAGAGAGAGAGAGAGAGAGAGAGAGAGAGAGAGAGAGAGAGAAGAAAACTTTGGCTCTTTGAGAGCTTCTGTACAACTGCGCTTTAACCGCATGCCCGCGAGGTTCCGCGCGACTCGAGTGTGTATATATGTGTGTGTGTGTGTGTGTTGGAGAAAGAGAGAGAGAGAGAGAGAGAGAAGCTCGACCCCCCGCAGCTGCACGACTAGTCCCGCGCTGCTGCTAAAGGAAGCGCTTTCATTGTGCGAATCGCTCGGAGAGGTGGAGGGGCAAACGGAGGAGAGCGCAGTGCCTCGTTGTCCGGCTGTTTTGCTCCTTTTGTTGCCGGCTTCCGCCGCCGACGTCGCGCGCCCTCGGTATATATAAATGTAGACCGGCGAACGCTGCGTAGGCGGGATGCTGGTGCATCGCCGGCAGATATAAATCCTCCAAGAGGTGTAGTTATCAAATTTAATTAGAGGCCATTCAGGAGATGCGCCGCGCTTCTTTTCCGTTATGACGACACGACCGCGATGTGCGCCCGGGGCTTGGAAATTGAACGTTCCTACGGCTCGCCGAGCGAGTCGGAGTTATTAAAGGCCAACCTTTAAATGGCTGTATGGGAGGAATCCATTTGTGGAATTAGCAAAGCAGTGTGTACGCTCATTTCTGTTTCAAATCTTATGACAATCCGATGCCTCCGTCTTTGTGTTCACGTTAATTTTAATGCATATGTGTTGTGGATAATTTTGATCGTGTACTACACAAAGAATGATGAAATTCAGTTCATCGCTATATGATATAAAACGGTGTGTCATGTGCACCTTTGAAAATATACGTAAAATTCAAAAAAGCTACTTTGTCGCACAGTTAAGTAAATATTGTAGGAATTTCCTTCTCGAATAGAAAGAAAGGAGACAGTTTTAAATGATAAAATACTTGCATATATCGTTCACACGAAAGCGCGTAAGTGTATACACTTAAGCGTGAATAGAAAGAAAACGACAGTTTTGGGTAATGGTTATACTCGCGAAAACAGCGAGACATATGCGCCCGGATGATTGAAAGAGCCGCGTCGACGGCGAATCTCGCTCATAAAAGCGCGTTCCACAGCCGGGCTTATAAATAGTCTTAATGCGGGAGAATCGCTCACTGTGGCTGTGTTCGCCGTATGTAATTCGGTGGCCGATCGCTCAAGCGGCCGAAGGAAATTAATTGGCCGCGGCAATGAAAAAAGCTCGTTCGCGAAGGAAAAGTGAAAGGGCTTGGGGCTCCCGAAAAGAAATGGTTTCGCATTTTTTTCAAACCCCACACCCAACGAGTACAGAGTGAGTGTTCGAGAGCTAAATGTGAAGGGAGGAGAGAGGAAAAAGCTCAGTTTGTAAGTGTATAAAGCGCGTGTATCGTACACCTCACTCGAGTGAGAAGCTCATTAATATAAAGCTGTTCTAACACTTCCTGCTATATTGGGGTGGAACATAATGTATGAAAATGGGAGGTGAAAGATTTTCATCGATTGTTGAAAGTGATGAAAACTTTAAATAATTCTAACCGAGTGGTTCAATATTATTCTTATTGTTATGGAACCAGAATTATTTTGGATTCATTTACAGAGGGAAAAGTTCCATGAGTGTATATATATATATTTACCGATTGACGAATGGCATTTTTCTTATAGTTTCACTCGACTGTACACTACTTTCATAAACTATTTTATGTTACAATTTAAAAGTGTATATTCTTTGTTTTTCAATGTATATATACACGTTAACATAACAATTCTACTATTGTCTTCGTACTTATAGCAGTGAAATTTAAAATAGCCTAGGCAATTACAATGGCTGAACTAAAATTACCCAAATCTTAATACATGCAACATAAATATATCAAAACAGCATTATTTCGGAGGAGCGAGGTTTCATATATAAACATTGTGCCTCACCGACAGACACACGCTTGCCGCCAGCGAAGAAAACAAAATGCAGTCTGACGAACGACGAGCACATAATTAAATTCGCAGATTCGCAGAAATGCAAATTCGTCCGCTCGGCTCTCGTCTTTCCCCATTATATTAGGAAGTCTGGGGGCCGAGCGAATGAAGAAGTGGCGTCATCATTTACTCTCTCTCTCGCTCTCTCTCGCTCTCTACCAAGTCTCAGCAGTTCGAAAAGCGCTTTCCTCCCCCGGCAGGCATCCCAGAAAGCAGGTGTCGGCGATTTATATCCAAGTTTTTCAAAGTCTCGTACTCTACGACAGCTGAATTTGGTCTTTCGAACAACCGGCGTGCGTAAATCATCGTTCGCGATCAGATTGCGACTCTCATTGGATAATATTTCTCCCTGTTCCGCTTCTCGTTGCTGAGAGACGTCGTGACAACTTTTAATTTTCCAACCAGCAGGAAGTTCGTAAGACACCCAATGCATAGAGTTTAGTTATTATATATATATCTTTTGGGGGGAAAATTAGAATAGATTAGCAGTGATGGTTATATTTATTCTTGCACAGTCACTGGCAAAGTTTGGGGGAAAACTGACCTGCAGATTTTATGACACTTTTCTAAGACTCGAAGAGCATGTGAAAGAAGCAGTATGTCCTAATCATTGTTACTCACGCGATTTTTAAGAAAAATTTAACTAGCTTAATAGTTAATAACTAGCTTAAGTGTACCTTCAAAACGCTAACAGTATGCTTGTCAAAGTAGAATAAATATTTAAAAACGTTTTGTGCATTAATAAATGCTTTGTCTAAAATAATTAATGATAGCCTCGGAAGAAGCAGGAAACTAATAATCCTTTATTGAAAATGACTCTTAATTACATGTACAATATGTTATGCGCTTAGCTTACAGAAAACGAGAAGAAGGCAAATATAATTAAAGGAAACGGTATTGTGCATCGGGCAAGTTTAGTATTCTCGTGCGTGTTGTTGGCTCGTTCGAGAGGGAACAGCTTAACACAGCGGGAGGTCGACATGGGCTTTTAATAAAACTTTTCATAGGATTTTGCGCTGCTTAATGGCTTGGAAAAAAAGAAACCGAGTATTCGCTCACCATTCTTCCCCATAGAATTGGGAAAAATATTTGCCGGCAGGAAATAATGGAAATACTCCCTCATTGTGAATGGAAATGCGGATAAATATGACCGCTTTTTGTTTGCCCGCGCTTTTTCCACTACGACCATTGTGCATCCCGGCCGTATTATGGAAAATAAAAATATTCATGCTTTCCTGTTTACATCTACTGCAAATATTATTATTCGTTATGTATACTTTTAACAACCCGATAATGACCTTTATAAATATGAGCGAATAACTTTTTCGTTTGCACATCGGATACTTATCCCGCGAACGAATAGACAATTTTGGGCGCGAACGTAAAGCCAAATAACGAATTTTTACATTTAATTACTTGAGAAAAACGTTTTATCCAAATACGACTGGACATCTTTCAATAAATTTAAGCGCCTTAATTGTGGTTCGCGTGGACGTAAGTGATTGACGGGACAGTGCGCAAAAGCTAAGGGATCTCGAGCGATAAATTTCGCGCGGCAATTATATTTCTTGAACTTTGACAAAACGTTGCGTTGCGCGCGCGTGGAGCCCATAAGCACCCGCATGTTATAATTTATGTTCGTGATGCGCGTTGATACGCGCGAAGCTATACAGTAACGAGCGGGACATGCGACAAATAACGCGGACTGTCAAGCTTCGCGGCATTTTTATATTTTCACATACTTCGCTTTACTTAAAAGTGCGCGGTTTAAGTGTATACCGTAACTGTGAGTGGTCGGTAATTCCGTTTTGAATCGAGTCATTATTATTTGAATTGAAATTTAATTTCCTCCTCTCGCTATATCTCATTCGTTATAAATATAACTCTTTCGTTAACATATTAATATTCCAAGTATTTTAATTACCCTAATAACGTTTTATAAATAACGACTGAATTGGGAATAATAATTCGTAAAGCGATGCGTTATATCCAAAATAACTCATTTATCGTTTCTAATTTATTCATCGTCGAATATAATGAACAGTAAATATATCTTTTGAAATTGAGGAATGAATTCATGCGCACATTTCTAATTACAGTCGCATATTTTGCGCACAGAGCAGATCGATAATTTTATTTAAATCTTTGATGCACTTTTCTCCGTTAATGCATATCCTATAACGAATCATAATATCATTGAATCGCAGCGTAATTAAATCGTCCACCGATTCGATTATTTCCCTAGAAATTCAATATCCCTTTTAATAAGATACCCTTACATCCAGAAATTAAGCTTCTCGAAATAGCACACCTGCAAACATCGAATATCTCACAAATTATGACTACCCGTTATAAACCAACCTCGTAATTTCT
The DNA here is from genome assembly GCA_900490025.1 of Megastigmus dorsalis. Classification (NCBI taxonomy): domain Eukaryota; kingdom Metazoa; phylum Arthropoda; class Insecta; order Hymenoptera; family Megastigmidae; genus Megastigmus; species Megastigmus dorsalis. The sequence goes on from UELU01141741.1 coordinate 19,888, forward strand.
CCGATATAAACAATCCTCGGAATTCCGAAGCCCCCCAAAAGCAGTCCGAACATAAACGAAGCCTTATCCCATGAATTCGGCATTGATTGAACCTGCACGAGACATATCGAACGGAGATCCATACCCGGCCCACCGAACAGCTATGGCATAACCCCACGCTGTGGCATTGTGCGAAAAAGGCATAAATCTCCGTGTTTATTGCGGCTATATGCTAATCAGGGGGTCCTCGAAAGCCTTGGGAGAAGAGGTATAGAAGAAGAGGCCGTTTGTGCAGCGCGCGTGCATCATGCGCCGTATGTATACCGATGCGGAAGAATGATGCGCGCGCGTTGTATGCCTTGTTGTGCAGGCTGCTTTACGCGACAAGGGAAGCGTATATATATCAGGGCGAGGTGTTTTATGCTGCATATATCGTAGGCGGATTCTACGAAAATCCTTTTCTTCTGCAGTCATTTGAGTAGTACGGCTGTGAGTCATGAAACTTAGAACTGGTCGTATATAATCACTTAATTGAATGTTATCTGGGTTTTAGCCAGAGTGGGGCAATATTTAAATATTAATAAAGAATGATTTTTGGCATTTTTGGAGCGATTTTAACTGTTATAATAGGTTGAGAAGGGATTCAGTGCAGAAAAGCATGGGGAAAACTAAGGTTTCGGGTAACTCCGATGGACCCTAAACTCAGTCGATGTTCGTACCACTCTATACTTATCATCATAATGGAAACTGTATTGTAGGAATTAGCTAGAAAGTATTTGTGGTAAATTCCCTTGCTTAGTGTCTACTGCAGGAGACAATTTGTGAAATAATAAGCGCCTCAACACAAGTATATAGAAATATAATTTTAATATATCTACTGAGCTAATGAGCTCTGTATGAATCAGAATTACATCTTGTGTTTAGTGTCGTTGAAACTTTTAGCAATTTTTTAAGATGGCCCAAATTACAAATATAAATATAACAGCATTTATAAACCGCATTCAAGTTGGAACATTTCAATCAAACATTGCATGCCGCACTAAATGATAAAAAACTGACACAGTAAACAATACACACGCATACTAAATCAATCGTCAACACAATCGTCCACCTACGTCGGAATCTGCACCTTGAACCAGTCTCGCACACGAGTCGCTTCTCGCTATCTAACCCATTCACCTTCCTCGAACACATTTCCTCCGCCGTCTTCTCTACCTCCCTCTCGCTTCACATCGCAGCTCCTCTCTTTCACCTCGCGCGTAAGAGCAAAACCGGTGTACGCTCGTGTATGTGTGCGCGCCTCGCGATCGTTACCGCTGATTTATGCGCTCATTCGTTTTCCCGATGCGCTGCCTGCACTCCTCGCCTCCCGTATCCCTTTCCCCCTTCCCTCCAGCCCAGCATCTTTCGTTTTTGCTCTCGGCCCCGTCGTCGTCCTCTTGTTTTGCGAGTTTGCGAAATCCCGACTTGTATCGCTCTGTGTGTGTGTATATCCGGGGCTAATTTCGTTAGTCCCAGGCCAGGCCTCTCCTCGGCTCTTTCTTGCACCGGGCGCCCGGTGTGGAAAAAGCCGAGCCAAAAAGAGAAAGAGACTCTTTTATTTTCAATTATGAACGGCCGAGCGCGTCGCTGTTCTCGTCTTTCCTTTTCTCCTCTTCTTCTTTCGTCGTTCGCTACCTTTTTTTTTTGGGCGAGTTGGAAAAAATGGCCGCTGCAAAGTGGACTCGTCGTCGTTGTGGCAAGGTCGTCTTAAATAGACGCTGCGGATGTGGTCCTCCGACTTTTCTTTTTGTTCGCTTGGGTTCTTTTTGTTAGGTGCATGGGGTTGCGCTCTGGCAGTTAATCGAAATTTGTTTGGTCTGATGAGGTGTGGGTTTCTGCTTTTTTTTTTCTTTTGCGAGCAGCGGACCGACGCGCTCGTACGAGCCTAGGACTTCGCGAAGGAGCTCTGTGGGAATAATTAATCCTGTTATGACCGTGTGATTAGATTAGATGGAGGTATTTTTTGTGAATTTCTCGCTACGCCCCTGTTATATAAGGTCAGAGACAAGAATAATTATTATATTGCCAGGTAGAGGTCGCAAATAATTTATATGCTGCTTCCTCCTAAAGGAAGATTTATGATGTGAAGATTTGAGATGCCATTAGAGAATCATGTTTTGAACGTCAAGGAATCGATATATTGTATTTTTAGATAATGTCTACATTTTAATGTTCTAATTAGTTAGATTATTCTGTTTTAGTTAAAAAAGGGAAATTTTCTATGAAGCTTTATATTTTTTTCAACGTTATAAGATAACGTAATGAAATTTTAACCACTAAGATAATTCCGTTAAAATTTAAAATCATTTTGTTATATAATAACTAAAAGGGATTATTTTTCTTTAACTTAATAAATGAATTGTAACCGGGATTACCACACACTACAAATAATTCAGGTCATTTTAATCTTTTTTATTTTAGCTTCGAATGAAATAAAACATATTCGCAGCTAAATTTCGGAATCAATCTTGGTAAAAATGTTGAATATATTTATTTATTGAATATATTGAATTTACACTTTCTCTAGTTTGGGAATTCACATAAAAACAACGCTCTATCTAATTGAAAGCTAGTTACAAACTGGAAAACAGCTTACGATATAGAACAATCATTAGAAAGTATAATATTTGCTTAAAAGCCACAATACATTGCTATTTGATTAGCATATGTCAATCATTCAAACTCAGAATGTATGATATAATCTCGATCATTTATTTACCATTCATAAATTAAGTATCATTAGGAAACCAATTATTATTGCCATACACGATCGAAAACCAGCAATACCATTATGTGATCCCTACGTCGGTACGTTTCCGAACATGCACAAGATAGATAGACGCATCCCAAGTAGTTCAATATCAAACATCAAAAAGTTCGCCTCTCAAAGACATGCGCATCGCTTGGACTCGACTCTAAATTTGAATTTATAGCCTGCACAAGCAGACCTTTATTATACCTTACCTATAAGCGAAAAAGGTACGGGTAGAGCAGAAAACACGCGCACAAGAGAAGACGGGGACGGTACGAGGCTGGCGAACAAGGGCCAAGATAGCTCCGTTGTACGCGGCGTAGAAACGAGCACAATGAAAAGCGCATCTTGGCAAATCCCTTTTAGAAGACGCGGAACGTTAGCGCGACGATGCCGCTCCTGCTGCTGCTGCATCCTGATCGGAAGTGGTCCAAGTCCATTAAGCTGCCGGGGGCTTTTAAACTCGAAACTTTTCGACGAACAAACCCCGACGCGCCGCCTTCGACTTCTTCTTCTTCCTCTCCTCTATACTTTTTTCCCATACAGAGGCGTCCCTTCCTCGCTCTGAGAATCTGCGTGTATAGGTACATAGTCACACACACACACACGATGCGGCTCGTCGAGGAAAATTCAAAACCGCGAGTAAAGAGCTGCCGCCACTGCTCTGTGTATATCCCAGCCATCCGAGAAACTCCCCTCTGACGTTATTCGATTTCAAGGATGAAGTGTACGCGCCCCCGTGCCAGTGTATAGTGTATATGCATGTACACAGGCTGATAGAGAGAGAGTGTGTGTGGGTGTTAGACAAAAGATTTTCACAAGCTGCGTCGGGTGGCTGAGAGAGAGAGAGAGGGAGATATGCTTTGTGCCCCCACCGCGGCCCGCGAAACGTCGGAGAATTTCGATAAGTTTTCGGTGCGCCTCCTCTCGGTTGTTGTTTATGAAAATTCGACGCTTAACTTTGCGAGAGAGCTGGTGTCGTCTCTGCGTTCTTTCTCCGCCCAGACACTCTCTCTCTCTCTCTCTCGTGGTATTGATCTCGTAAAAATGGAGAAGACGCAGCCTTTGTGCAGCGAACATTTCCCAATAAACCGAGCCTCGCGCGCTTTAACCTTGCGCCGCTTATAAGCTTATATATGTATACCTGCCGCCGATTAATGCACAATAGCGGGGAAGGTATAAGAAACCAAACAAAACAAAAAAAGGGAATTGGCGCGATTAAAGTTTCAATCAGCGAAAAGTGCAATGCAATCCGAGAAAAAAACCTCGCGGGAGCTTATTCAAACTATCGGCCGCACTCGCAGCTCCTCGTAATTGAAAGGATGTATAACGGTGGAGGGAAAGCAGCAGCTCCCATCCATCAAATCGAAAAAATGGCGCTTTTTAATTGCTCGATATCCCCAACGGGTGGGCGCGCAGTGTGTAAACGGCGCTTTAATCCGATTCTCGATAATGTTTAATTCCGCGGCGGTATAGTGTAAATCCCATTGGCCGCGGTTATCTTGGACTGCCAGAGATGCTCGTCACCGGCGCTTAAATTTATCCCGCACCGAGCGTTTGTTTGTCTCTCTCCGAGGGCCGCAAACGTCAGTCCGAGCTAAAGAACGAAATGACACCTGCTTATACCCGACCGACCGCGTTGTTGACTAATGTGGGGATTAGGATTGGCGAGTTTTATGGCAGACACTTTGCTGAATAAATTTATACAAAGGATTTATTCCTTTACTCGTCGGCTTGGGCTTTTGAGAGAATTCGGGAATATATAGGAGAGGTTATATCGCGTATTTCTAATATTGCTAACTTTTCATTTACAATGGTATCTATTTATCAAGTTTGATCAAATTAATATAGTATTAAAAAGTAAAAAAAAAATAATTTTATTATTAAGACGACATTTAAAGACTATATATGGAAAACCAATTTTAATGTCTCGCATACAGTAAACTGCCATTTCGGTAAAATAAAACTGGATTTATTTTTAATTAAGATTCGTGCATCTCTCCTAATAAAGCAAACATCGTTTTCGATGTATTTTATTAAAAAAATACACCAGCCAACCTATTTTATACAAATAAATCAATTCGCCGTATTGCGGCTGCATACTTGTATGACATCAGTATTTTTTGGTCGCGGGTCTTGTTATATCGAAGGTAAATAGAAAAATTCCCATAAAATGTTTTCGCGTATACGAAAAAATCTGATATTAATCGATTTCCGCGGAGCATATTCATTTTCAATTTTCGTGTACCTATATCCACGGTACATGCTCGCGAGTCATGTAAATATTTGTCGTGCAAAAAGCGCTGCTTTATATACCCGCAAGTATTTTTCATTCCTACGGTTCGGCGAAAAAAATATCCGATACACACAGCGAACCTGCCCAGTAAACCAATACACATCGTCCTATTGCCGAATCTACACCTGTACAGCGATATTGTTTTTATTTTATTTATACCACTCGTATACTTTCTGATAAATAACCTTTTTGAGCTAAGACATACTTGGTACATTCGACATCCAATTATAGTTTATCGCCTAAGCTTAATTATTACTTAACCGCGCGCATTGGACCGCAGTAAATTATTCAGTTTAGGACAACTGCATATTCTCGATTGACGTTCCAGGTGGCGCATTGGTAATTACTCATTCGTATCTTGATCGATGAACTCGTCGGCTTAAGCTGGCATTTGCATTTGCTGCAGCCGATTACCGCTTCATTGACGAGTATTGTCAGCTGTGTATAATGACTTTATATATGCAGTGTATGTATAGGCACAGACGCGCGGCACACACCTTGTAAATTTGTCACATCGACTGATCGAGATAATCTGTTTTCTGTTACAGGTGAGTCATGCACAATTGAGCCCTCGCGACCAGACAGAGTAAGTTAGTGCATTGCATAATTAAAATCTAAGTGAGTTTAAATCAACTTTAAACGAATGGTAATTTTAGAAGAGCTTTCGAAAGGAAAGCGCTAAAGTTGTCGTAATTCGAAAAACTTGGTCCGGTGCACTGTGTCAAAAGCTGCTTGTATATATAACGAGCTTAGCACGGCACGGTTTTTTTTTCCCGCGCAACGGAAACGGTATGTATTTTGTCACACGGAATCTGCGCACGACAAACCGACCTACCGTACCGCTAATCTTATATTGGTCGAATGAAGATGCATAGGCGAGTCACGCGCGACTCCGTGTAGCAGGCGAAATTTACGAGGGAAAAAAGTCGCGAGCCCGCGATAAATCTCTCTCTCTCTGCTCGTGCGGCGAGTATAATCCAAGCGACGTTCTGTGTGTGCGATTAAATATTATTAACTACTGCGGGGTAGTGCGCGGGCATCGGGTATTTGTAGCTGGAGTACGGCAACTGTAATTGTTGCGACTTTTACGCGACCATAAACACTTCAGGGTTTGATTGGTGGACTAGGGACTGTGTATGTACGCGGCTCGCGTGAAATACTGTAATTAGAACGAGTTGTCGATAAGGAGCTGTCCCGCGATTGTACGAATGTCTCGAGTGCACAGGCCTTGATTAGAGGGAATTTACAGATGTTTTTAAAAAAAATTCCTTCCGCGATTAACTCTTGTCGATGTGACTGTCAATAAATTGTAGATAAGGGTTATTAGTCGGGTGCGAGCGAAATATTTTGAACGGTTTAATATATACAAACTATGATTTATATATTAAATTTGAACTTGTTCAATTATTAACGTAGTTTGAAACGGTAATCAAAGTCTTTTCACCTACTTATAACGGCACACTAAATATTATAGAAAACATTATAAAAAAATGACTTTAGAAAATAATTTTGTGCAGCTTGATCTAATTTGAAAGTTTAATTGAGATGGTCAAACAGTTTAAGACAATAATTATATATTGCAGTGTATATAAAAATAACTTACATACATCCCGTCTTATACATACAATATACGTCATCCCAAATTGCCGATTTTTCATTAAGATCCCAAAAGTCTTTCCTCAAAATTCAACATCGTAATCGCGCTTTTTTTATGATTAAACGATGGTCCCGATACGCGCATCATTGCACCGAGCGCATCTTGTTTTAATAGTTTTTTCTCTTTACCCCCGCGCGATCTCTCATCCAAAGGAAGAGCCGCAATTTAGATTGCACTTTACGTACTCGAGATAACCCCGCGTTCACCGTCTCAGCTTCTCTATCCCGGACCATTGCAAAATAACCGAGGAACAAACAAACAAAAAAAAAAGCAACCAGCTATGTAAACATATTTTTTTCAACGAAGCGACCAGGAGTCTCTTAAAGAAGCCCAGTATAATTTTCTCGGTCTCTCACCGGTCTCTATCCGTTCCTCTGCGAGGCCGCGCGAGTTGCGCCTTATCAGCGTCACGTACCTTTCGCACCACTTCCACATCGTAAACCGCCCGGCTCGGCTGCGTATACCGTCTCCGAGGCTTTTTACGAGGGAACTCCCCCGCGTCGTCGCTCGAACGTCCTCGAATCACGCGCGCTCCTAGACGCGAGTCGCAGGAAATTCCCAGACACTCGGCTCTCTCTCTCTCTCTCTCTCTCCTGCCGGACGCACGCGACTCGTCCTCGTCATCCGGTTTTCGAAAGCTGTTCCCCAAGACTCGAGAGGGTCACTCGCACGAGTGGCGCCCGCATTATTTTCCGCGACTTCGACGTCTATAGCTCCTCGTCGACGTTAGTACATTATGCTTGGGCGCGTGAGGCACCGTCGAGTTTGCGTTAGCGATTTTTGACGAGGATGTTGCATTTCAATCGATCGTTAATAACTACCGACACTTGAGTATTTTGGCGGAGAACTGGAAATTATTTATTTTGTCGGTTTATTACATCGAGGATTATTAAATGATTTGGCATAATTGATAAGAATTAGTATTGGCAGGATCCGCTGTATTAAAAAATTGCTGTATTTTAAAAGGCAGGATCCTTGGTGAATCCAAATGGGATCCTTTTTAAATCTCCAATCCTTCGACACAAAAATGAAACGAAGTTAATTCAAATGCAAATGCGGTAGAATTTTCGCTTCCAGGGAAAAACAGAATAACGCCTCGCCAGTGCAAACGAAGATGAAGAAAAAAGAGTGGCGTCTTAAAAAATTGCAAGGCTCTGGAAAGCTTCTTAAAGACAAAACAGACTTTCCTCCTCTCGCGTCAGTACCGTAAATTAGTTTCGAGTTAATCGGTGACGGTGTCGGCGTTTCCCACACGCACCGAGCAACGAGAGCGAGCAGGACGCGTAGAGCTGAACGACAGGAAGATGGAGAGAGAAAGTGAGGAGCAGACAGATAGAGTAGAAAGAGCGGAAGGGAAAGAGAGAGAGAGAGAGAGAGAGACAGGAAGAGGAAGAGGAAAGGCGAGATTAAGAGGGCGAGGGGCATAGCGCGGGATGAAAGCGGTGACGGCGATGGTGGGGGTAGACCGGGGTGAGGGAGGGGAGGGGTGGGTTCCAGAAAAGGGATAATTTACATTTTAATTGCACGAGCGAAGAGCGAGAGAGGAGCTTCCAGAAGCGAGAGGGACATCGCGAATCGCGTCTGCACTCTCGGCGCCCTCGGAGTAGCGGCTGCGGAACCCCTTATATGTATATATATATATACCGATACGTAGGATATTATATATATATTCGCGGACGCAGGGGCCAAAGGGCGCGTCTGCGTCGTACACGCGGGATAGTCGGAGGTGGTTTTAGCAGGAAAATTGGCGGCCCCAGGTTTCCGCGGAGGCCTTATTACATTCCGCGCCTCGTAAAATAGAAGCTGCCGCGGCTTCGGCGTTTATTTTCCAGCTCATCCTTTTGAAGTCCGCTTTCTTCCGGCGGCCGATTCTGCTTGTTTGCGTTGGAACGAGTATCCGCGCCTATTTCTTCCTGTTTTTTTTTTTTCGTTTTTGACCTCCAGACACGAGAGAACTGGCTGCAGCAGCAGCGGCAGCAGATGCGCGAAGTTTGGTAAACGGCGATATAACTCGCGCGAGTAATGCCCGGAAAGTTTTGGCCTCAAAGTCCTATTATCCGGTGCCGACGCGAAACTCGCGTGCAGCCCCTTTCCACGTGGCTATTAATAAATTTCCCGCGGCCCTCTTTATTAGCCGAAGCCGTAGAGCGCAACTCCTGTATACGCGAGAGAGCCGTGCAGAACGGAGGAGGATAATCGATAATCTAGCAGGTGTAGAGCACCGGACGAGTAACCGCGAGCCGTTTTCCTCCTATAGAACGCCCGGATTCTGTAGCGTGGATTTAGCTCTGTATAGGGCCAATTTTTTTTCGGGGGTAGTAATGGTGTATATTTTACAATTAAGGTTCTCGAGGAGATTCCGTCGAGAGATTTATAGGAGGTTGGAAAGGATTTTGTATTTTTCGGAATTTTCATCGTGAATAAAGCAAAATACAGGATCCAATTCATAATTATTTCATATTTCATGAAAATATTACTCCAAATTATTCTAGTTAGTGTATAAAAAATTTAATTATTAATTAATTGCTTTGATACTTTGAAAAGAGAAAACGTTTTAATGTCGTTAGATTAATGCAATGATTTTTTTGCAATAAAATCAGATGAGTAATTGGGAAGTAGGACAGAAACGGTTCACTGTAAACAGAAATACGCCTTATTATTTTAAAACTTTTAGAATCAATGAAAGAATTATAACCGGCTTAGAAATATCTTAGATCTTGTAATTATTTAGAGTAATAAATTACAACACGTACGGTTTATTCGTCCATTTATTGTGCATAAAATAAGAGTTGTAAAATTGAAATATCTTTATTTATAGCATTCTTGTAATTGAAAAATATGCATTCCATTTTCACATTGAAAGCTTTTTAAAATGCATTGATGCTATAAAAGGCTTTTTAAGATAATTCAATACGGGTTTTACGTAAGGTATAACTGTATCTTGGTCGTATAATTTGTTACAAAGTTCCTGTAAATCCTTAATTGGTCTGGCGTGATCATGCATATTCAAGAGTATAAAACCATAATACTGCATTCTTCCTCTCTATTATCTGTGCACATTTTGAACTATAAGAATTTTACCAAAATTTTTTTTATTACAAGTAATTTTTCTTTCATTTTCTTAAAAGTTTATTCCCCATTTCATTTATTTAACTGATAAGTACCATTTAATCTAACATATTTTTAAAAATGAATCTCTTGTATATTTTATAGAAAACCAACTACGATATACTAAATGAATATTTTTAAACAATATAAAATTTAAACAACATTTATACATATTTTATGTATAGACTATTAAAACCAATTTTATTTACATTTCACTTCATAGTATGTATTACAAAAAGATTCTATCTATATTGTGAACATATAAGTAAATAAGTCCTTTTGACGAGTATAAGTTTTGTAGCATAACTATAAAACCCATATCTACACTCTAAAAACTGAAAATATTTACTATATATTATCGTAACATTATGTACAAAATTTGTATTTCCAATACTATACGAATGTACTTACAAGTCTTACCTAAAAACACTATATTATACATTTTCAATATAATAAATACTTTAGAATGACTGTAACTTTGGTCACTGACGTTCAACATTTTCATCTTTGTTACAAAACCACTAGACGTTAAGTACGTAGCAGAAATATCGTCTTTTCGTTCGGAATTACAAAAATTTTCTCGTTAATATCGATTGAATCGTATATCGAGCCGAAGAAAAGCGCACAATGCAGTCAGACAAACAATGCTTTTAAATACATCCGTTCCCCCAACACGCACACCACGGCACACTACCACTGCTGGTGCTCGACTTTCGCGTCTTCTCCCTGATACCCGCCTCTCGACTGCTGATCGAATTTGTCCTTTCTCTTTCCGAATTCGTCCCGTTACCCTCCATCGTCTCGCCCCTCGTGAGATGCCTCTCCCTAGCGTTTTCCACGCTTCTGCTCCGAGACGTTCTCACCGAGCTCACCGACGGCCGTTTCTTCGCGCTCAAGTACAGCGACACCCTCTTGGTCTGATCCTTCTTGGGCGATTCCTGTCCAGAGGAGGAGGATCTGCTCTCATTTTTGTCATCTTGTACCTCGCCAAGCCGAGACTTCACGCTGACTTTTCCTGGGGATTCCGGAATATCTTTTGAGGTGACGCTCGTCTGTTTCTTCAAAGTATCCTTGCGCCTCTGCGTACTGGGTGACCTGCGCTTCTCCTTCACAGATCCAGATTTATCTTTGCGAGAACGTCGTTTCTTTGGATGATCCGGTATCGGCTGATTGCTTTCCGTTGTCGGGGTTCTCAACTCACCTTCCGCTTGAGTTGCCGCTGCTTCGTCTTCCAGCGAGGTTTGCGTCTGGGCTGGAACCTTCATGGACGCTGTGTCGTAATACATCCTCATGCCTTGTCCAGGACAATAAACGGCAGCTCCTCTTGGCACGAATGGAACGTTTTGGTATAATCTTGGAGTCTGCGGCTGAACGGGTGTCGTGCCAGTCGGCATTCTTCGCAAAGCTTCAAGCTCGTACGGTGTCATTGGTGGTATCTGTAGAGTATGCGGACTCGGTGTTTCGAAAGATGTCACTTGGTATTCTTGCCTATCCCCAGTTTGATCAAGCAGCTTGGCTGGTGGAATCATCAATCGCAGGCGCTCCAGATCCTTACGCTTGCAAGTGCCACAGTCTGGTTCCGTAGTGTTAGGACTACTGAAAGTAGGTTGCACCCTAACTGGACTCGAGTAGCTTGTCGCGGAAACTGGACTCTCGCATACTTGAATAGACAGGGGATGCGTCACAGGACTTTGTCCCTCTGTTCGCATCGGAAAATTCTGGTAGGCTTGCTCGAAGTTCTGGAGGAATGGATTATTGAACAATTTGTAGTCTATTGATGGCAGCTTTGGAATTTCTGGAGTATCCGGACTCGGTGATTTGCGAATCGTGGGTGGTCTCAGAGTCACAATCAATTGACTTTTAAAAGGCTTAGTTCTCAAAGGCACACTATCCAAGGTATTGTCACTTTTAGCGTGGTGATCTTTACTCGACAACTTGAGATTTTCAGTAAAAGAAAGTCTTGAACTGAAATCCTGGCAGGACACAGATTTGGTTAGAGGGTTACTGGAAGCATTACTGGAACCAAGGTTTCGTACGTCTTCAACGATTAGCAGATTTTCCGAGCTAAAAAAGGCCTTCGCATCTCCTCTCTCTATCTGAGTTTCTCCATTATACGGGATGGCTCCATTAACGCATATATCGGCGGAGCCTTTCTCGCAATTATACCGACCTCTTGATATCACAGTCGAGACAGTTCTTTCACTGCTCGGGCTATTACCATTGTCGGAGTGTCCCGTTGTCGTATTATCGTCCATCGACCTGACGCCATTCTCCCCGTTATATGGAAACCTCGATTTCGTGGGCAGCGGCGCGAAGAAGTGTCTCGGTCTGTTGTCAATCGACGTCGATGCATCCAACATCGCGTTCACCCCATCCATCGTCCGCCTGTCATCGATCGATCGCTCCAAACCGCCCTTTCCCTCGCTGCCATTCCCCGGGGCTTTGTTCGATGTATCGAAGCCACCATTATGAGCGTCTCGAGACCCACTGGCATGAAATCTATCCGCGTGCTCCTTGAAAAAAGCTTTCCTCCTCTCGGCCAGACTCGGTACAGCTGCAAACTTGGCATATGGCGCGGAGACGAAGGCCTGGCCGTTTTCCACCAGTCTCGTGTCCTCGGGCGGCTTAAGTGGCAAGTCCTTTGAGGAGGCGAGGCGAGACTCGCGGAATGGCGATTGTGTCCCCGCAACTAGCGGAAAGTTCGCTGCAGTTATTGGAGCAGCCCCCGCGGGCAACATGCTCACGCTGCTCTGCCATCCTGCGGGCGGTGGCGGTGGAGGAGTTCCCACGACGGGAGGATGAGGATAGTTATGTGTACTTATATCGAGATTCGAATTCAGAACTGGCGCTCCCTGGGATGCTAGTGGAATTGTGGCCTGCTGACTCGCACCGCCGCCGTACATTTGGGAACAGTTCGTCATTAAAAGGCAGCTTCCGTCTATCGGCACGATGTTTGAGTAGCCGCTCGCTTCGCCCGAATTTGGAAAGACAAACGGACAATCGGTTTGGTAACCGAAACTTGTCGTAGTGAGTGGCTCCTTTTGGTCAAAGGAGGTCGTGTGGTACGGAAACTGATTTTGTTGAGACGATGGGAGTTGTTGAACAGGGTCCACTCGAGATAACTGCTCGCTCGACTCTTTCTTACTTTTGTCCTTTTTGGGCTCTTCCTCCTCGTCCACGACCGAGAGGTCGTCGAAATTTATGCGAGTTCGGTGCTGTGTCGCGTTGTTCATCTTCTCCGATGAGATTTTCTGATTTTCGGCGTTCTCCAGACGCTCTTCCTGATCGTGCTCCTCCTGGGTTTCGTCATCATTGTCTGATACGTCATCGTCGATGTCGTCCTCATCGTCATCTTCCTCATCGTCATCCAAATAATCCGATCCAGCTTCATCCTCTGAGCGGTCCTGAAAATAAGAATATATTAAAAATATAATCCAGACAATCTAATAACATTACAATACTTTAATTTTAAGATTTTTCTCACTACATCAATAAAATAAAAAAGGAATCATTTACAAATTTGTTACTGTGCGCAAAGGAAGTTTTATTAAACTAATTATATTTCAGTCAACAATGTTTTTAAGAATCAGTAGATTGTTCTACTTTAATTAAATTTTATAGATTTATTACTTTTAGTAACAAAGCAACCCTACAGGAAAAAACAATTCGGTTGAGGTACTGACAAAAAAGATTGGCGTGAACAAAATATTTAATACTTTATTGAACTTATTATACTTTTATTTCCTTTAAAAATACAAAAAAAAATAAAATATTTAGGCTTTATGTACGATAAAATATATTTGAGTACACTCGAGTATTTATTGTGAAGTATTTAGATTAACTGGCCATTTATCAGATATTGGTTTCTCTTATAAAGAACAATTCTGCATGGAAAAATATGATCCGTTAAGCATTTTCATATTCTTTACTAATTAAATTAAAGTGTGTATTGAGCTATTTATTTTCAGCGGAGTATATTTTTACGAGATACTGCGAACGATGGTGAATTTAATAACTTCAGGTATATGAGTGTTTTTAAAAGCTTCCAGCCGATCTTTACCCTAGAAATTGCTAGATATTATCTCTCACTCCAAAGGAAGCACTCGCGTCGGTAGGTAAACGATTTTATGAGAATGCAGTCTTCGCGCATCGGCAATATGTTGCAACTTTTTACGATACGCCCCCGTAAATGAAAGCCCATAAAATACTTCATATACTCGTGTACTAATAAATTTTCTTGCCGAAAAACTTCCAGACGCATAAACTGGGGCATCTTTGCATAAAAGACGTCGCGGAAGTGGAAGCGGAAGAATAAGGAAGAGGAGCGAAGGAAGTGCCTAGAAACGAAGAGTCGAGGGAACAATAATAATTGTTTGAGCTATACGGGCGACGCACGCAGAGCTACGAAACTGTTTCGAGCGTCGGCGAATCGATCGGTGTGACCAGCAGCCGACAGAGAAGAGAACGAGAGAGAGGAGAGAGAGAGAGAGTTAAAGCCGTTCTCCTCGGCGTCAGCGAGGAAAATAGCGCGTTAAATATTTTACCGCCGTCATTCTGACCCCGCCTAATTGCGCGCAAAGCGAGCCGGAGAGAGATTACCCTTGAAATTCGAGAAAATTGCGGCCCTAAAACATCCGAGCGCCCCGTATACCTCCGCGTTAAACGTTCGGCCACGCGGAATAGGTGCACCTCTCTCTCACTCTCTCTCTCTCTCTCACTCCCCCGCTTTTTCTCGTTCTTTTTAATGCCCCATTCCATTATTTTCATGCTATACTTTCGGCCATTCTAAATATATAACGCGCGCGCGCGCCTCTCTGATCATTCTCTCGACGTGTATTTATACTGCGACTGGTTTAGCTGTATATGCGCGCGCGTGTGTGTGTGTGTGTGTGCACGTTTTCCTAACGCGTTTTGCGGACGCTCCACGTTGGGTTTTATTTTTTACATTTTTTAAGTATGCACACGGTGCTCATAATTAACTTCCGTTTTTTATTCGGCCCTCGCTCAAAGAGTCGCTCTTCCTCTGTGCGCGCTGCGAGTGCGCGTTCCGAAAAATGCTAGGTTAATTAAGAAATTTCCTTTCACGTAACTCCGTTTGAAGTGCTTTACATTGTAATTTTGATGCTGAAGATTTGTTTGATTTGACGTTTCATTTGTGAAAAAAAAAGTTATTTCCTACGTTTGGTAAAAGTCGCTAATTTAGTAATTAAATGATTCGATTTCGAATGATTTTGACTTTAGTTGCAGTTTATCAACTTTGGAAACGTTGGTTTTTATCAGGAATTCACATTTCTTCGTAATTTAAGAAAGTTACTTTTAGACTTATTGACTTTTTGGAGCATCGAAGTAGAAAACAGATATCGAATGCGTTCTTCTGAATCGCAGCAGCTCTCCAAATAACTAATTGGTCAGACCGGTAATCTCCCCAAATTAAACTCCGTAAAATATGCACGTATAGAGTATAATAATTAATTAAATCGAACGAATTTATCAGAGTTAAGGGGACGTCGGAGTCACTAAAAATTTAAATTTCCCGCCCTTACTACATCAAAATACCCACAAGGTTTTTCAAAGTTTTCTCTTTAACAAATTATCTAATTGACTCGAAATTTTAGGAGATGATAGAATGATCATAAATGAAGCGCGCTCAGCCCTGGGATTACCGATAAATTACATAAATGTAATATTTTCTGTTTGAAACATAATTGCCAAGTTAGAATCACGCCATCTCATGGATTAAATTGAAATTAGTAAAAATTAGATATTTTCTTCTCTAGCTTCCGTATTACTTGATTTTTGGAAAATGTCTGGGCTGAGCGCGCTTTATTTGTCATCAGTCTATCATCTCTTCAAGTTTCAAATCAATTGGTTAATTTTTTAAGTAGAAAAGTTTGAAAAACTTAATGCCGGTAAAACAGGCGACTCCGACGTCCCCTTAATATTTGTACAAAAGAGACGAACGTTAAGCGTTTTCCCAATCTCGTCTTCTCCGTTACCGCGAAATCAATAAAGTCAATCAAGGCTTCGCTTGTCTCCCTATATATGACACTGTACGAACCTCGGGTTCGTCGCTCTCCTCTCGGCTCTTCTGCTTCTTCAGGATCTCCTCGAGTTTGTCGTACTCGTCCCGCAGACTCCATATTTCTCTTCTGAGTTGCTCGTTCTCCCGGCGCAGCTTCTTGATGTCATTCTGGCCTAAAACAAACATGCGACGCACGTTAGAAGGAGAATCTTTTTCCTGGTATATATAATATATAATGTATATAATGATACTTTTACGAAAAAGAGGCGAAAGATTGATGGGGAGAGAAAGCAAATAGGCGAAGAAAGGGAGGAAAAGAAAGCGGGCTGGAAGTGATTAACCGTGTCTTTATCTTTTATTTGACTTATATTTTTACGTCTTCATAAAATTGTCATGGGTGGATGGTTTTGACTTTTAACAATTTCATTCGCAGTATTTAAAATGATTCATTTCTATGATACGCATAAGAAATGCTTTAAGAAATCAATAAAGTTTTAATTTAATTAGTTCGCGTTAAAGGCTAGTTCAATTACAATTATACAGCCAAAGTAAGATAGCCAATTACATCCTCATTGAAACATCTAGAATAAAAACATTTTGCGATTGAATGTACATTCTGTCTAATTGATGGACAATAAATTCATTGAGTGGAAACATTCAGCTGGTAACTCCGACACCACTAAAACTTCAAGAACATCTCAGTAAAATCGCGTGTACTTCCTTCTTCGCGGTAACCTATCAAAGTTGATTCAACCGCCCCATCCATCTCAATATTCGAAACTGCAGCAGTACTTTTTACAACCGCACCCACTTAAGCCACTTGATTTATTTACTAAACAAGCCCTACTACCCGCAGACGTTAGCAAAAGTTTCATGTAACTTTTTACATATAGATTCATGTAGTCTTAATTCACTATTACTCATTATTAAATAAATGCAGGTTAAAACGAAAATCATGTAACTTATTTTTATAAACGTTTAGATATTCTCTCAGTAATTCTAATAAGAATACAATAAGTGAGAAAGAATATGCGATGCTAAGCAGGATAACGACACTTGTAATGAAGGATAATACATAATATTTCATATGAATTATCTTTACAACATTCGGAATTGTTATTGCTAAAATAAGACCCATCTAATTTAACTGATGAGACTGGAGCGATTTAAAACAATTCTTTACAAATATCATCCCGATCATTGGCAGGCATCTCCTTATCAATCAGTAATTTTATTTTATATAAATCCAGATTATTCAGTGAAAGTTGTTGCTTTAAAATATTCAACCAATTATGCTGAAATCGACATTCCACATGAAATACTCATCTTTGATTACTACTTATTTTATAAATAAAATCGTAAAAATATTTTTAATATTTTAATCCATTTTGCTTTCTTTCGATCTTTAATCGAAAACTATCACTTTTCTATTCTATCTAATTCTAGCTTGTCTATCTTTACTTGTAATAATAAATGTACGGGACTCAAAAGAATAATTTCTTTTGCAGTAATCGATTTTACTACTTTTGACGAAAGAAATATACAGTGTAAATAATTAACTTTTTTAAATTTTGTTAAAAAATGTTTTTGAGCATTTTTTGAAAAATTTTTTGTTTCACCGGTGCAAAGCTACTTCTTCGAGGAAGCAAAAGGAACAAGAGCAAAAACATGTAAAGGAAGAGCAGTCGATCCTCTTTGCGAGTCACGAGTCGCTTAATCACCATATTTTTCTCCTTGTGAGCGAGTATACCACGTCCTATCCTATATACATGCTTATGGATCTCGAGATCGGTTCGATCGATCATTGGAGAGCTCGTCGTCTCTCCGCGTGGTTCCTAACCCCTTCCTACTGCTGCTGCGCGTCACAGAGAGAAGCGGAGCGCGTGATAAATCATCGAGCGACTCTCGCGCAATTACTTAGAGGTTCGCTCTCTCCTCAGCGTGTAGTACACTTGTACGTGCGCCAACGAGTGCAGCAGTGCGTGCGGAGAGACGTTGCGACGACGTGTGGGTGGTCTACTTCCTCTCTCTCTCCCGTCGCGTGTCTCTTTATTCCAAGGATTTTTTTCCTCCTCCCGACTCTTTGCTTCGTTTACGTCGGCCTGATGTATACCGGCTGCTGCGGGGCCAGATTGCCGAGAGCTCGCTGCCTCGAGAGGGAATACAGATTCGGGCGCAACAGTCTCTCGGCCGGCGGGTTATTAATATTGATCGCGGATCGTGTGCCGTTATTCAGCTGTTTAACGTTGCGATGTCTCGGAAAACTTTTGCTCCTTTACTTTTCCGACTGTCCAGTCAGAGCCAATACCGGATAACGTTACGCGCTTGTATATCTTATTACCTAAATGTTTCGAAGGGTTGGCAGAATAATAAAGGTTTGAGATTTCATAAAGTTTGTTACTTAATTAACGATACAATTCGATACCTTATTATTGATCTATCGAGAAGTTAGTATTTGAACAAATATTGAAGATTCTAAAAAGATGTAGCTCAATCTTGCTGGCGCTCATCTCATAATTTTATTTTAAAAAATTCATTAAAGGCAAGCGCACCCACTTCTTACTATTTAAATCCCCAAAGAACTGCCGCATAATTTCTGATAATTCCGCGCGCATCCCAATGCATAACAATGAGATTCCCACGATCAATTCAAGCGCTGGTATATACCATTTCTCAACCTGTATGTCCTCACTCTAACCCCATCTCTCCTCTGATCATTTAAGTTCGCATAAATAAATCATCAATCGCAGAGTCGGCAGTCTTTTAATTTCTCACTGTCTCCCTCGTCGACCCTTTTTTCCTTTCTATTTCTCTATTTTTCGCTCTCCCTCTCTCTCTCTCTCTCTCTCTCTCATTCTTGACTTCTCTCTCGCTCGCACACTCTTTCTGTCTCCTTTAACTCGATAGGACGCGGAGAGACCGCATCGGTTCTTCTCGGGGAATCCGGGAATTACATTTTCCCCGTGCACTCTTGGAGCGTCGGTGGACGGAAAAGGACGCGGAAAGAAAGGAGAGAAAAGTAATCGTCGCGGCGGCAGTGCGGCGGGTCTCGGAGGCAAGTAGAGAAAGGAAAAAGGACATTCGCGCGCGGTGCAAGGGCAATACGGCGGACGCGCAGGGGCGAATGGAAACGGAGCGAAAGTGTCGTCGTCCTCGACGTCTCGCGCCGAGTGAGAGAGTCGGGGAAGAGAGGGAGAAAGTGTATCTATTATATTTAGAATTCCGTCGCACGGAGAGGGGAAAGTAGTCCGTGAAAAATTGATAAATTAGGTAATAAGGTTTACTTGATGGATTGACCGATGATCGTGTTGATCGCTTTATAAGGCTCTTTACGGCAGCATTAATATTCGTTTAGAAGGTATTATTGGAGATCGTAATCGTTTATTTACATCATATCTATTCTTTTTATGAGTTATTGAGTTCTATGAGTTTATGATGACTCAAAAAAATCATAAATGTTTACTACAGCTTTTTCGATTATTATTTGATTTGTGGTAATTTAAATTAATTTTTTTGGAAAATTTTGATTTATCTTCATTTATTTTAATAATACCGATTCTCCTAATTATCAATCCAATGTTTTTGATTAATTTTCAATGAAAAGAATTCTTTTTAATATTAATTACATATTATAAATTACTTGTTGAATTCCACATTTTAAAATATATTTTATGGCCTTCTAACTTTATAATAGAATCAATAACTTTCACAAAGTCAGCATGTAGAAACTCGGTATCGATTCAACTTCTAGAAGAATGTCGATAAAGGATTGGAAAAGATTCAAGGGCGAGGTAAACGAGACGGAAAAAATAAAGAAGTCGAAAAGGACGAAAAGAGCGTTGAATAAAGCTACCTTTCCGTGCGAGTCGTGCAGGTCGGGTGAAAGCAAGGCGAAGATAAGCGTAAGAGTTCATCACGTATCTGTCTGTATGCGTGTGTGTGTGTGTGTGTATGGCGGGACTCGCACGTAAAACAGTTGGAAGGTGTGGGAGAACGGGAATTACTCGGTGGCGTGTACCTCTCCCAGCGGGCCGATTTGCGCGACCAAAGAGACGAGCTCGGAATCGGCCCCTCTCTACCCCCCGATTGAAGAGTATAGCGCGCTGCTGCTGCTACTGCTCCGCACTCGTATACTCGTTTCGCATGCCAGTCACGAGTTGCGACTGGGGCGGATTTTTGGATTTTCAACGACCAAATTATTCCGCTTGCTACGGCCCTTTTTCTCCCTCCCTCTCTCTCGCTGACTGTCGGCGCTGGTGGAGTTATATACGTTTCAAGTGATTCTCGCGAGATTCGGAGTTGGGAAGCTTTTATTTTTGACATAGGGAATCGGTAAAGATTTTTTGGATTTTCGAACTTGTGAGGAATGACGTATGTTGATTAATGATATCTTTATTTTTTTCCGGTTAGATTATCTTGCGTTTTGAAATGTTAAAAGCGAAAATATTGGAATCTAACTGCTAAATAACAACTAATTATATTTTCTATGATTAGTTTTAGTCAGTTTCATTTTAGCATGAATGCAACAATAATTATTATATTTTGAAAAGATGCTAAACGCTGTAGTACTTTAAAAAGGCATTTCATATTTGCAAAAGAGAATTTCCAGTTTCGGGGGTGGCGTCCACCTTAAAATCTTTTGTGAGAGAGAGTTTGAGATTCGATATATTCCCCTTTTTCTATTATTTACAGCACTCAGAAAGCGTAATCGGCTTACGGATTAATTTTTTTCAAATGCCACTCGCAAAATTTTTCTCTCTTGTAAAAAGTTTCAGGACGGATTATTGACTTTGCTTGAAAATAAGAAGGCATGGAAATGAAAAAGATAATCTACCCTTTATGCTGTATAAATAAAATTATGGTCGATCGAAGCACATATTTCTATCGTATTTTGATTTATTTTGATGCACTCAAATTGTTAACCGTGAATTTTCGCTACATGCGATAATAAACGAACTTTATTTACAAGCTGCATTACGATATGCGATATATGGATTAAAGTTAAAAGTTTAATTTCACTGTGTACAATTATAATTATGAATCGTATCAATTTGATCGCTGCATAAGATAATCGTATAGGATATTCGTAGTGGTTTACGACAGTAGGAATTGCAGCTCATCCCCCTGTTTTTATGGACAATGTTTTTATGTTCGTAAATACTATTTTTTAATGCAGTATTTACATATTTTACCACGTTTTCATTAACTCGCTTTTTTTACTAATAAAATAAATGCGTTTTTATTTGATAGCTGAAATGGCTTCACTCATTAAAGTTAACTTATATATTTTACTCGTCTAAAATGAGACACTAAAATTGCCGTTTAGGATTAAAGAAAATATTGATGGAGCCACGTTATTATAGCACTCTCGCTACATCCTAAAATGAAACAGGTAGGCTTAGAGGTGAATTCGTTCGAAATAGAAGACCAGCATTTAATTATCCAATAAATTATTTATTATCCACTCGTAAATGAATAATTAACTAAATATTCAAGGAGAATATCAAAAACTATACATCAAACGGTTACACGATCCTAGCCCGAGCGAATATTTCGAAATCGCCGATAACCCTTTCCCGGAAAGCCGCGATCGCTCGGCATTAAGCACATCTAAATTACAAAATTAATAGCGAAGCACACGGTAGCGCATCGCGCTTCGCTATGAAATAAATCACGCACGCCTAAGCGCATACTCGCACGCTTGGCCATCGCGCAGAAGCTGCAGCATTGAATCTCGCCCACCACTGCAACGCTTCTATACACCTATATATGCAGGCGCACGCGGTACGCCATTAGGGAAGGTCGAGGAGAGCACAGGTATATATATGTAATATATTCCGGTGTGCTAATTCGTTACGTCGCGCGGATAATCTCAGCGATGCGCGAGCAGACTGTCGCACTGAGTTATACAAGCGAGAGAAACAAGTGTAAATCAGGATTATATCCTCGTGTGCATCAGGCGTGTAAAAATCCTGATTTAAATGTGTCGAATCTGATCGCGGATCGTTGGGAGGCTTTCCTATATTTGGATCTTTGGCGAGGACGCGTTGAATTCCGTTGGTGTCGTTGAGAATTTGCGTGGGTGGCCATTTTCGCTTGGCAAGATTCTTTTCTAGTGTGCAATGGCAACTCTTTCGAATCCTATATCTAATCTAAACACTGCTCATGGAACGTGCGCAAGTATCGAAGTAAATAGTTTAAGATTCCGTTAGTCTGAATCGAAAATTAATCAACAAGATATCAATAACTTTTAAAATTAGCTCAAAGTACGTCATCGATCGTCATTGGTACTTTCAACAACCAGCATTACCTCGATTAATCAGTCGAATCAGCCGCTCGCACTAAAAAAAGCACGAAGAGAATCGCGATATACTTTTGAAAGCAACGCGCGATTCAATGCCGCTATAAAGGCTTCTTTGTCAGTTTTCACGGATGTATAGGTCCTTAACGATCAGCGGCGGGTCCGTGTATACAGAGGCTCGCGACACCTCGGCGATGCAGCGATTCGATCCCCTTTCTTTCTCGCCACCTTCCTTTATTCTCCGGCCGCAAAGCTCATCGGCACTTCATCGACACCTCGGCACTGCGGCTCGAGGCTTTCAAAGGAATTGCGGCGACTCGCGCCGCGCATCTCGCCCGCTTGTAATTTATGAAGCGCGCGCTTAATCAGCATTGGCGCCATAAATCATCGGTGCCCGCGCGCGCCCCGGCAAAAAGAGACGCTGCAGCTTGCGCTTCGTTTTCTTCCTCTTCTGCAGCCACCCTCGTAGCTCGGATAGATCGTAAAGAATGTTTCGGGGAGTATTTATGGCCTTGGCGCGATAACTGAAGAAGAAGAGAGTATACACGTATACGCGCTTCTATGGTGCAGGATCCTGTCGCGCGTCTCTTTAATGACGACGCGCTGGGCTCTCGACATTGTGCTTTCTAAAGAATCACTTATCGCCCTCGCAGCGACTCGAACGTCTCCTTTTGCACCGATGTACCTTGAGAAATTTTTTTTTTTTTTGCGGTCATGAATATTGATTTTTACACGATGAAAATGACCTCTGCAATTTGGCGAATGGCCAGAAGGATTTAATTTTAGTTTTCCCCCAATTTTTTAAAATATATTATAATGTCGATAAAGGAATTTTATATTTTATATATTTGATGAAATTGAAATTTTCACATTTTAAAATTAACACAATAGCTTGCACTTCCTTGCAATTTGATTTTTATTTGACGCTCGTTAAAATTTTTCCATTTGCCCACTCCAGTGTTCGTAGAACCATTTAACCTAACAAACTCAACCAATTGCACGCAGTCTTAGTCTGCACTCGCAGTCTCTTCGAGCCTTGAAAAAGGTACATCTAATTCATTAATTAAAGTCCTTTAAACCGTTATCAGCAGACCAAGCGCACTACATATATATATCGCCGCAGCAAAAAAAAAACCCACTCGGCGCGCAATCCTTATACCCCAACAGCATTACTCAGGTTGGCCAATCGAGCCGTTGACGCTTTGCTCGCAGTTTTCCTCTCCCTCTCTCTCTCTCCTTTTTGGAAACCGCAGGTCGATTGTTTAACTAA